>QJPP01004789.1:0-65377 GCA_003996215.1 Jaltomata sinuosa
ACCGGTGATCTGCAACGCCTGCCATACAAAGCCTCAAAAGGTGCCATGTCGATACTCGAATGGAAGCTGTTATTATAAGAAAACTCTGCCAAGGGAACAAACTGATTCCATGATCCTCTACGGTTGATATTGATTTCGCTATTGAGCTAGAGTCGGGCACTAGGCCTATCTCTATTTCTCCTTACCGTATGGCTCCTGCTTAGTTGAGGGAGCTTAAGGAGCAGCTCCAGGATCTGTTAGCTAAGGGGTTTATTAGACCTAGTGTGTCACCTTGGGGTGCTCCTATTCTCTTCGTGAAGAAGAAGAAGGATGGGTCGATGCGCATGTGTATTGATTATCAGCAGTTGGGTGACCTTCGTGATCGGGCTGTTCAGGGTGAGACCAGTCGGGCTACTCTAGATTCAGATGGGGTTCTGAGGTTCGATAGTCGCCTTTGTGTTCCGAGGATTAGTGATTTGATTCAGTTGTCACGACCCGATTTCTCGGTCATGATGGCACCTACAACCCCCGATAGGTGAACCAATCCCTGTAGCCCAGAATAGTTAGCAATGTGCTACTATCTAACAAATAAGGGAACAAGATGAAGAGAACAGATAAAAGGAATATAATTATTTACCAAATTCAACTTTCAAATAAAATATTTTTAAATATACGCGCGATGTTAATAAAATTCTTAAATTTAAGTTCGCAACTCACCATCGCACGATTTTGATACTCAAGAACTCTCTCGGAATCCTCCCTTATGTTTTCTCACTGTTTTGGAACTGAAATGGCATTTTAAAACGTGAAGTTGAGGCTTAAATCGAGGTTGACCCAATCCGGTTCGCGACCCGGTTCGCAACCCGTTTTCTGCCAGATAGTCCGCGGTAAAACAGTCATAACGTTTTACTCTGAGATCATTTGGACGTGAGGTTTTGTGCGTTGGAAAATAGACTCGTAGACCTTCGATTTGGTATTTTGGGGGACTTCTAACTCTTTATATATTGAGATAAAAGCCCTAAGACATTTTACCCAAAGTTCAGAAAATTTATTAAAGAACTTACGATAACTTTTGCCGATTTGCTTGACTTCAAAACTTATAATGCGACCAAACAAAAGGACCCGACACCGAAATACCGGTCCTGACGAGCCTTAAGGGACTTGGGGCCACTACAAACAAACTCTAACGGTTCAAGGAAAACATATAAGTGGAAATAACCGAAAGGGTCATTACATCGATAAGGGAGGATTCCAAGAGAGTTCTTGAGTATCAAAATCGTGCGATGGTGAGTTACGAACTTAAATTTAAGAATTTTATTAACATCGCGCGTATATTTGAAAATATTTTATTTGAAAGTTGAATTTGGTAAAAAATTATATTCCTTTTATCTGTTCTCTTCGTCTTGTTCCCTTATTTGTTAGATAGTAGCCCATTGCTAACTATTCTGGGCTACGGGGATTGGTTCACCTACCGGGGGTTGTAGGTGCCATCATGACCGAGAAATTGGGTCGTGACAACTTGGTATCAGAGCTTTAGGTTCACCGGTGTCATCGGTATAGGAGCCAATGTCTAGTAGAGTCCTGCGGATCGGGGCAAAGACGTCCGTACTCAATCTTTGGGAGGCTACAGTGGCATTTTAGGAAATTCGACTCTCTCATTGCTTCTGTGTCGTGCGTGGAACCCTTGAAGTTTCTGGAAATCTCATTTGTTCTACTTCATTCTTCCGCAGATGGAAATCTTATTCTATGACTTGATTGGTTCTGTGATTAGGAGTACTCTATGCTCATTAGTTGATTATTTTAGGTCGCAATTGACCAGCCTAAGGTGGATTTTGTATTTATCTTTCCTTGTATAACTAAGATGGCCTTGATATTTGTCTATCCCTGCAAACTTGGTAACTTCGATTTGATTGCTTTACGCTCTTTTTTTTTCGGAAATCGAATCTGGATAGCCTTGGGTGCAGTTTGTTTTAATAAATTTTGATATATATTGATTATTTTCAGCATGCCCCATATCTTTAATCGAACTTTGTTGCCTTATTTGAATTGTAACAGCTTGATACTTGTTTATTTTCAAGGACATTAATGAGTAATTGCTCTAATTGATCTCATTTCCTTGTAAGAAATGGAATAGCTTTAGCACTTGAATATTTCTGGTAAGCTATGATTGAATCTAGGTACTAATTGATCTCCTCTATTAGGACAATCTTAATATTTGCCCATTTTTATTGATTGAGATATGTTGATTAACTGGCTTGCTATTCCCTTTAGTCTGGACAAATTCTCATTTGTTTAATCATGGTAACATGACATGTTTGCTCCTAATTGATTCGATTAATTAATTTTTGGGAAAGGATTTTGGTATTGACAGCTTGGTTACCTGTTTAATTATGGTAAAGTGTTGACTCGTTTTACCCTTAACTGATTCATAATTAATTTTGAGGTGTTGATAATTTTGCTACTGGTCTATTTATGCTTAGCAAATAAAATCAGACCCTTTTTGTATGATAATTGACTCTGTGTGGTAATTAAGGTAATAATTTTCCTTTATTTGGTTTTCTTTATTCTGGTTACTCTTTTCGTTATGGTAAGTTTGAGGACTGATTGATTTTATATGTGGTTAAGGAAAAGATTTTTTTTTGGATCGACTCCCTAATTAATTCCTTCTCCTTTACTAGCAGACTTCCATTCTGCTATATAAGAGTCCCCTCTTTTCATAGTTTTGGGGACAGACTTTTACTCATTACTACTCTCATATCTTAAGAAATTCTCTTCTCTGTGGTAAAGCTTACTAATTGCTAAGTATTGGACTTTGGTTATTTTCTTATTGTTTGCGGCCAACTGGTTAGTCTCTATTGATGTAGATTCCAATTCATATATGATCACTTGTAACCTAAATGTGTGCTTTAGTCGATCTATGTTGTTACTTGCGATTATTCTATGTACGTCTTTGTATCTGTGAGTCATTAGAGATCATGTATATAGGATGTCTAAACTTTACTTCTTGTTGGCTTGATCTGTTTCCTTTTATGCTTTAGTCATGAACCAGTGTTACTTGTTAAAAGATTAGATATTGCTTGTTCGCATAGTGACTGCTCGATTATATTTGGTTATGTCTTGGTTGCTCGATTATGTTTGGTTATGTCTTGGTTGGTTTTTGTGGTATTTGGAGGAATACGGAGGCCCTAATGCATTCATGCTCCTTGAAATAAGCACTGCATAGGGTCCTTGAGAACCTCAGGAACTCTGACATGTCAAGGCGTGGTTTAAGGGTTGTATTAAGGTTCTCCGATTCCTATGTTCTACATGTTTGACAGGTTCTTGTTGGCTGTGAAGAGTTATTTCGGGATCGGGATATCTGAGTATCGGGACAGCCTGTTCTTTAGCTTTAAATTCTGTTCATTATTTCAGTCTGTAATAATTTATTGTAAAACTCTGACGATAAATGAAATACTTTAGGGGACTGCTATGGGGGAAAGGTAAAACTACGTGCTATTTGCCTTAGTTGTTTGAAAACGCCTAGAAAACATGCCTATAGGTAAGTTTGTTTCAGCTTTAAAATTAATTAGCATGCTCTATGGCTTAAAGTCAATTTTCAGTTCTGTTTAGTTGCCATGTTTATAAGTTAAATATGTTTCAGCATTTATGATAGTTAGCTACCATGTTTTAAGTTGTAAAAATCAGTTTCAGCATATAAATAACAAAGCTAGTTACCATGTTTAAAATCAGCTTCATCTTTTAAACAAAATCAGAATCATGTCTAGTTTAAAATCGATTTCAGCATCAGTGTTCTGTGTATTTTAGATAGCATGCCTATAGGGTTAATTCAGTTTCTGCATATACCACGACTAGAAATCATGCCTATAGGATTCAGCATGTTGAAACTGTTTCATCATGTTAAAATCAGTTCAGCATGTTAGAGGCTGTTTCAGAATGCTAAAACGGGTTTAGTATGTTTCAGCATTTTTAAACTAAGTAGTTACCATGCCTATAGGACTAAATAAGCTTTCAACATGTTAAATCATTTAGATAGCATGCCTATAGGATTTAAATTTGTTTCAGTACATTATTTCATTTAGATATCATGCTCATAAGATTTAATTAATAAATTTTCTGCACATCTATACTACTAGAAATCAAGTTGTAGTTTAATAAGGCGTTAATATCTGAAGCATAGTTTATCACCTTGTACCTTCATTAAATGATTAAGAGGCATGTTTGAGACTGTTATGTGCTACTTGTTTAAAAGTCCCTTCTCGTTTTGCTTGACGCTTTCCCGTGTCTAATTAGGAAACCTAAGATTTTATTTGTCTAGTCCCATACCCAAATAGTAAGTCCAAATGCCTCTTGAACGTTAAGTTGGGACGGGTAAGCATCTTAAGACGCGTTAGTATTTTTCATTTGTTTAGTGCGCTCTTAGGATAATAATCTTAACAACCAACTTAGGTGGGTAGATAGACGGACATGATGAAAATTGACCCAAGCAGAATACGACAATGTCTTTGAAATTGTCTTCGGTAAATAAGCTGGGCGCTGATCCGAATAGGTTAAAACTAACTTAAGTTTAGTTCTTGTTTTGTTTTATATTTGGGGTAGTTATCTAAATCACTTAGTAATTAGGTTTCTTTTTCTATATTCTTGTGTTAATTCTATCTTCTCGCTGATCTCCTTTTTGTTTTATTATTTATTTTAATTGCGGTTTATATGCATGATCTTTTTCTCACTTAGACTGTTAGTAACTAATTTATCTACTTGTTTAAAATAAAGGTTTATTTGTTTAATTACTTAGTTAATAATAGGCTAATAACACTGTTGACCCTTTGTTTATCACTTAATTCCCACATAAATAATGAATCCGGCAGGGACCCACATTTGTAGACCTCGAAAGGTGCTTAACACCTTCCTTTTGAGGTAACTTGAACCCTTACCCAATTTCTGGTGACATAGATCTAAAATTAAAATTAGTCGTAGTTAGTTTAGAACAGTGCCCTAACGCACCTTAATTCATTAAGTGGCGACTCTTCACTCTTTTCTAGCCAAAAATAGTTTTCACGTCGATGGCCCATCTTTCGCGAGAAAAATAGGGTGCGACAGAGGTGCAGCCTAGTCTGACAACTGACTCCTTCAAACCTATGGTGGCGCCGTAGTTCTGGGACTTGGGGATTTCTACTAAGGGTCATAGCCTAAGCTGACAGCTAAGCCCTCATCCCTAGTTCGCTCGGTACTAATTCTACTCCCAACTGAATATAAGCTAGCATGCAACTATAACACTGGATAGCTCAAAATACTAATATAATCTGAGAATGCACACAACCAAGCTGTAGGATATGACATTCAAATTCTGAAATCTGATCATCTGATTGAGTCTGCCTAACATATATAATCTATGGAGTATTGAAAATTATAACAAGTTAGGGTTATGAACTCTGTACATGAACTATACTCTATCCAAGAAACTTGGACTAAGCATTATATAATTCCATAACATCTGAATAGCAAGAATTCTTTAAGGTCTATGAACCCTAGGTTTTTAGCATTTATGGAGAACTGAAGGCATTTGACTGAGTGATAAGGACCTAATGGGTGAAAGGAACCCACTAGTGAAATCCCACATACCTGTATGAAGATTCTACGGTTGAACCTTTGGATTCTGAGAGGAACTTGGAGAAAACTCTTGTTGCCTTGTTCTTGAGAGATAACATTCTGTTCTTGAGAGATTTGCTAAGTATGAGTGATTTTGGGAGTAATGAGGGAGAAATAGAGTAAAAAACCCTTTAATTACCCCTAAATTGACATAGGGTCAGAATTAAAATAATTGGAAAAAAACTAGACTGCCCCTGGGAAAGTTTAAAAGAATCTACAGAAAATCGTGCTCAGGGACTATGGCTTGGTTGACGGACCATCCTTCTGAATGACGGACCATCAACTAGAGTTGTGGTTTTACTTGTGCGTTTTAGGGTCTCTGGTCCTAGGAACGACGGTTCGACAAGACGGTTCATCCTTCTGAATGATGGCCCATCGCTTGACCCATGGTTCCTGGGGTTGGAACTGGGGTGCTCTGATTCTGGGAAATTACGACTCCTCAGGATGGACCGTTCTTCTGAATGATGGCCCGTCAAGGAACTCGTGGTTTCTAAACACAGAGCTGAGGGTCTACTAGAATTGGGACTACGGTTTGGATGATGGACCGTTCTTCTGAATGATGGTCCATGGCCTGAACCGTGGTCCCTGGGGCAGAACTTATGGGCTACTATTTCAGGGATTACGGTTTCAAATGATGAACCGTTCTTCTGAACAGTGGTCCACTATTTGAACCATGATTCCTGGGAACTTGAACTTTTCTGAAATTTTTATTTTCTACTGGTTTTCTGAGCTTAGTCTGGGCTTGGAAGTTCTGGGTTGTTATATATATGGGTGTCATTCATCTCATTTTGACACCTAGATTATATTTATGATAGTGTGGCAGCATTCAGAGGCTTCACAGGGAGATAAGCTTTAATTTTTTGGATTATGTGTGTGTGTTTGGCTTCCAGGTAGGTTCTGACTTACCTACTTTTAGACTTAACTCGTATATGACATCTTTATGTTTTTTTTCTAATTTTGGGTGGGGTATTGTGGTTTTAATATATTGGTTTAGGTATTTAATCCTTATAGCTTTTTAGAGGCCTTAAAGTAAGTTATCATTTGGAAATCCGTAGCTTAGGTTGTAGCTCCTCCCCTAATACTTGGCATAGTTTTCGTGGTATTTTTAGTTTTAGAATTAAGTGCCTTAACTTAGCTTAAACTGTTGGTGGATGAGGTGATTAGATTAGAAAATCTTAGCAGCGAGTTAGGAGAGGCACTCCTGGTAGAGTAGACATTTATTGCTTGTCGTATTATTTTACATTATAATTTTTCCCTCGTATTTATAAAATTCTCCGATTTGCTTATCATATAATTATGGGCCCAAGGTCATGGATGCGGGACACCAGGTCAGTACACATTTCTCCTTCTTTCTTAACTTGTGGTCCATGGCTAGTTTTGGTATGACTTCGATTAGTGCCTGGATCTAGCGTGGTTTTGACTTGTTGCTTGCCTTAGATTTAGTCTTGGGTTGTTTGACGGCTTTAGGTTCTGGTTTCTTGAGGGTGTGGGAGTTAGTATAGCATTTTTCTGGTAGCACATACCTCAAGCTAGTATCCTTGTTTTAGTTCGGAGACTTTGGTGGGCCTCGGTGTGATACAGTTTCCTTGGCTGCAATTTTTGGCATTCTATTAATACATTAGCATGGCATATGGTTGACTTGATTTTCAAAACACTATTTTTGGTTAGAAAGAGGATTTCAGAGTATTCTTAATGAATTTTGGCTCCTTTAAAGGAAATCGGCCTGTATTCTAGAAAGACTAATTTGATAAACTTTCATGTCCGAGGAGACCCATGTTCTGGATGGTTTCACTGATTATATAAGCTTTCATGCCCGAGGATCACATATCTGAGTTTTACTTTTGCACACGTAGTTAAACTTACGGGTGGCCTACGATATTATTCGAAGAGCCTATGAGGCTGCCTACGAATCTATTCCGGGGTTGTCTATTTTAATTTTTGCATACATACTTGAACCTTTGGGTGGCCTGTGAGATAATTCAGGAGCCTACGAGGTTGCCCGTGAATCTAGTTTGGGATTGTCTACTTTTATTGCATTGGCTACATATTGTATTTCACCCATCTCACATCGCATGTCACAGCATACTACTGCATCCCCTCTTTTCCCATCAGGTTGATTGCTAATTAGCATTGCATGTTACTTGTATTCTCCGGTCTTATGGGGGTCCAGTTGGATTCTTTTGTTGTTGATTGTACCTTCCAGGATTTTGAGGGGGAGCCCAGTTGGGTTCATTTGTTGCGTTCATATTTTCCTAAGGTATGTACTTTATGCTTTCCCCCTGTTGTTTAGTTAGATAGTTTCTTTACGCTTCCTCTCGAGTTATTTACCTACACTTTCTTTAATTATCTAAACTTCACTAGTTAACCTATTTCCTTATGTTTTCAGATTACTTACTTTCGCTTTTCTATTTCTTGTCTAGCCTTGACCGGTTAATCTATTTTTTTGACCCTTCTGTTTTAATCCTTATGTTATGTTCACAGTTTATTATACTGTTATCTTATTTGATCTCAATAAGCCAATGATGCCTACTCGTTACCGCATGGTTTTGGTACTCATGCTACACTTCTGTATCTTTTTTTGATGCATATATTAGTGCGGGTTATCACCGATGATACTATCCTTGAGAAATGTTGCGGATCAAAGATACACGGTGAGCTCTTGGCGACCGTAGTCAATCCATCTCCTTCTGTTTTTGGACTAGTCTTACTTTGCACTATCAGGGACTGTTCTGTAAATAAATTATTCTTATCTAGATCTCCATATATTGTACTAGCTCTTGTACCGACTGATACTAGGTCTTGGGGGAGTCTTTGTATATTTTGTTCCCTTCCCTCTCTGTTTATATGGTTGTACCTTCCACATTGTTTTCTTTATTTAACTATTATTCTTCTGGGTTTACCTTGTTCTCTTATTATCCCGTTACATGTTGTTCTGAGAAAAGTGTTAGGCTTACCTACTGGTGGGTTAAAGTAGGTGCCATCACAACCTGAGAAATAGGGTTGTAACAGACTGGTATCAGAGCTCTAGGTTCACTAGTGTCGTTGGTACAAGAGCAAGTGTCTAGTAGAGTCTCGCTGATCGGCACAATAACATTTGTATACTATTTGCAGGAAGCTGCAGGGAATTAATAGTAAAAGTTGCATAATCTTGACGCCTTATTGTGCGTTCTTGACTCTATAAACTTCTAAACTTCATTTGTTCCATTCCTTGTCAATGGTTAGGGCAATTATGGCAGCAGGTGGCGACGAGGCTCCTGTGCCTATTGCTATAATTCTTTCTCCAATGACAGGGTTTTAGATTGAGAGTTTACCACTTTAGCTAGAAGGTTTGCGGCCAGACTAGCCTCAGATAGGATTCATGGCCACCTCAGTTCCTCATGACACCAGGTCTAGGACTTTGAGTCTTCTGGAGGGCCTGTCACAGGAAGGGGCAGTGCTAGATTCTTTGAGCGGTGCTACAGCCAGGGTTGAGGTTGCAAGTCTCTAGCAGGGTTCTATGTCTATTTTTGAGTATGAGGTAAGGTTTCATGAGATGACTAGGCGTACTTTTAGGACTATTCTTACCGAGTTTGAGAGGGTGCAGGATTTTTTCAGAGGGTTTATTTCACCGCTCTATTTGGTGGCAGAGCACTTGGTGACAGTTTGGACTACCTTTTTCAGGTGGTTGATTATGCATGGGCTGTAGTGCGGTCATGTCGTGAAGCATATGGAGGCATTGGTAAAAGGCATAGCCGTCAGGGTAATTTTTCTAGTTCTCAGTCCTGAGGTATGGGATTCTCAAGCACAAATCAGTTTCATTACTATCCGTCTAGCAGGCTAGTTCAGGTGGCATCACAGGGTTAGATGATGGTTACTTAGTTCAGGTTAGGCAGAGCAACTGGGTTTAGGCTAGACTCTTCAAAGTTCACATTCTGAGTATTTAGGCCATGTTGTCCAGTCAGGTTCAACAAGATCTTCCCATCAAACTTTAGCTGGTAGAGGTTTTTTCCAGTGCAACGAGTGTAGGAACTTTGCCAGGGATTGCCCCATGATCACACATTTCAGGTGGCATAGTCAGCAGGCTTTATCTCTTAGGGTTCCTAAGCCATTGGCTAGAGATGGTGTGTAGGGTAGTAAGTGTAGTCCCCATAGGGTTAGAGTTGACTTCCAGCCAGGCAATTCAAGTGGTCTTCCCGAGTCGGCAGGTACTGTGCATTAGGGCGGTGCTTTTTAGAGTTGTTATGATTATGGATGGATCAACCACTTTTCTAGAGAATGTCCCCGACGTGTGATAATTGAGCCTTCAGCACTTACTTCTTAGTCCAGAGGCGGACACAGATAGTTTTATGCCTTTCTTGGTAGGCCAGAGGTGGAGGTTCCAAATACCGTTATTGCAGGTATGATCTTCGTTATCATCAGCTAGTTTATGTATTATTTTCTTTTGGGGTCTTCATATTCGTATATATATATATATATGCCTACCTGTTTCTCGTCTGGATGTACTAATTGAGCCTTGTAGTTCTTATACGTGTAACTACCCCATAGAAGGATTCTTTTAGTAGTGGATTGAGTGTATCAAACTTGGGATGAAACTACCTGGGGTATGACATGTGGATAGGCTTTGTTATGCTAATTGGTGTTTTTTGTCATAGTTCTAGGCCTCGTATGACTATCTCCTTGTCTAGAAGTCTAGGGTGGTTTCTTCGAGACTGGTATCTTGCTTATGCCTAGAACCTTTCCATTAGTATGGTACATTATCGATAGTTAGGTGCTAAGAAAAGGTGTAATGTCTCGGAGAGCTTGGTATTGGGCATGCTAAGGGGTATTGGATGGTTTTGCTTAAATTTAGAAGGTTAGATCCGACCTTCTTTACTTGATCAGTTTAGGTGGTTAGCAGGTATCCGGGTTGTTTCCACTACTTTCCTTAGTATTCAGTCTTGTTGAGTTTTGACTTCGGCATCTTTTTTGAGTTGGGCACTCAGCCTATTCCTTCTCCACCATATCGAGTGCTTCCAGCAGAGTTGTGGTAGGTAAAGAAACTGCTCCAAAATCTTCTAAGAGAGAGGTTTCCAGATCTAGTGTCTCTATGGGGAGTTCCATTTAGGCTGTGAATTTGAGGAGCCTTGGGTTCTCAACCTATTTAGTTTTGATTACCTTGTGTGTTCATCAAAAACATCTGAGACTACTCAATGACATGGGGAGGCGTATGATTAATCTTTGTAGTTGGGTTCTAGACTTGAGGGTATAGTAGGTTACTTCAGACAGTTCATGAAGGGTTCTTTTTGGTTGCGGCACCAATGACTAGAGTTATTTATTTCTTTGTTCTTTGGTGGTGGTTTGATGAGTTTTGAGGTGAGTTTCGTATGATTTTGAGCCTTGTGGATTCTAGTGTCGATTGGGCTCTTCCAGTCAGGAGCCAAAAGTTTTGGTATGTTAAGATGTTTTCAGGGTTGGTGGATCACATGCTGGTACAACAGGGTAGATATTTCGAGCTGGGAGATGATGAGTTTAGACTTTATGAGATTTTCAGTAGCTAAGCGGCAACCTTTGGTTTTGGGCATCCTTTCCTTAGCCAACATGTTGTTTTGGCTTGGTATTTAAAGTGCGGTAGATTTTTTAATTGGCGAGGTTAAGAAGGCTACATTGGATCCAGAGGGCGTGTTGAGTATTAAGGGTAGTAGCTTTGTTTCTAAAATTTGGAGTTGATTTGATGGCTATGGACTTCGTGGTAGGCTTTCCACACTCCTTGCATAGATTGGATGTTGTTTGGGTCTTTATGGACGGGTTGCTCTGTTTTATTCACTTTCGACCTATTCAGACTTGGTATAATTCAGCGAGGTTGGTTTTGGTCTACTTTCAGGAGATGGTCCTTTGACACAGGGTGTTCATCCATATCATCCCCGACCCCGGTAGGTCATTTGCAATTGTGTTTCTGATGGTCGTTCCTGATGAGTTTCGGTGTTCGGGTGATCTTAGCACAGTTATTCATCCACAAATAGATAGTCAGTCAGAGCAAACTATTTTGTATCTTGACGATATTCTATGGGAAGGTGTTATAGATAACGGAGGTTAGTGGGACCAGTGTTTGGCTTTGGTAGAGATCGAGTTTTTAGACGGCCTTATTCAAGGATTAGAGTATGAAAGAGGTAACTTTTGGAGTTGGCCTAGTTACTAGAAAGGGTGTTTGCCTGTACTTTTTTGGTATCTTTTTTTTGTGTGTTGGTATGTTCTAGGAGAGCTTCTCGTGGTTCAATGGGAGTCTGTTATGTTTGGTGAGGTTTGGGTCTTCTGAAGAAGGGCATGTTACTAATTGTAGGTTGATAGGTTAGAAATTGAGGTTTTGGAAGTTTCTGGTGGTAGAGTTCTGTGAGGCCTTGCCCAGTCGAGAAGGATCCTTTTGAGGCTGAGCTTGACTTGCGGGCCTGATATCCTTGCAATCTCGAGCCTTCAGGTGCTTCCTTTTTCATAACTTTTGAGGACAAAAGTTCTTTAAGTAGTGGATTTCGTAATGACCCTCCAGGTAATTTTCTCTTCTTTCGTGCATTTTCAACATTATGTGCTTTCCCACAGTGGCTTCAGATCAATTATGACTTGCAAGAATTGATGGTTTGGTTCCCGGGTATTTTATTTGTGTTTTAAGCCCATTTCCCTGTTTTGAAACTCTAAAAGCTAGAAGAGGTGAATTTTGTCATCATTCAGAGAAGATTGCCTTGGATGGAAATTCTGTCAGCGTCGTTAGCTTCAAAACATTGACTTTGGGCTAAATGTACCTTTGGTTCAGGTTTCGAAGCGCTCAAACTCATTTTGGGCACTTGAGTAACTTCTAGGCTAAAACTGGCAAAGTGTTGACTTCGGTCAACATTTCATCAATGTTATTTTAACGACCTCCGTTGGTTATTTTAACAATTCCATTGAGTCTGAAATGCAGTTTCCAGTGGGATAGGATGTTTAGTTTGTGTTCACGAGGTTCTGAACGAATCCTGAGGGTCCATCCGGTGAAATTTTAACCTTAGTATATTGCTGGTTTCAGTTGCTGGTACAACTAAAATTTGTTCATTGCAATCACAAAGAAGACCATCACGATCACGATGGTCTGACTTTTTTACCATCACAATTGTGAGGGTTTTCTCATGATAGCGATGAAGGGCCCCTTTGTTCTTCCCGATTGCATGGCTGACCATTGCAATTGCCATGAGTCAGCCAGCATGGTCATCGCAATCGTGAGGGTTTTTCTCGCGATCACGATGAAGAAATCCCTGGCATTATATAAATATTTCCATTATTTTTAATTCATTTCAACTTAAATTTTCTCCATTGTTAGAGCTCTAAGCACAAGAAATTGATGAGGGTTCATTAAGTAAAGCTTGGGATTGTTAGGTCCTTGTCCGTGAAGACTTTCCCGTCTCATATTCATAAGCTTCCGGCTCCAATTCTATGATATTCCATTCTTAATTCTTCAATCATTCATGGTCTTTTTGGGCTATTTTGAGCTTAAATTGATGGAGGATCGTGCTCAAATTTTGAGCATGTGATCCTCGTCCCACGAGGAACATTTTGGTGAAATTTGTTTCCTATTTTGTAAAGAAGGCTCCGAGGGTCATTTTGGACCCGATTTCTGGCCCAAAAGTTTGTATATCAACATGGATGTCATTCTTCTCATCTTGACTCCTAGATTATATTTATGATAGCATGGCAGCAGTCGAATGCTTCTCCGGGAGATATGCTCCAGTTTTGTGGATTGTGCGCGCGTGTTCAACTTCTAGGTAGGTTATGGCTTACCTACCTTTAGACTCGGCTCTTATAAGGTATTTGTATGATAAATTGCTAATTGTGGGTGGGGTATTGTTGTTTGAATATATTGATTTAGGTATTTAATCCTTATAGCTTATTTAGAGGCCTTAAAGTAAGTTATCGTTCAAAAATCCTTAGCTTAGGTTGTAGATCCTCCCCTAATACTTGGCATAGTTTTTGTCGTATTCTTGGGCTTAAAATTATGTGCCTTAACTTAGCTTAGACTGTTGGTGGGTGGGGTGATTAGATTAGAAAACCTTAGCAGCGGGTTAGGAGAGTCCCTCCAAGTAGAGTAGACATTTATTGCTTGTCGTATTGTTTTACGTTACCATTTTTCCCTCGTATTTATATATTCTTTGGTTTGCTTATCGTATAATTCTAGCCTCAAGACCGTGGACGCGGGACACCAGGTCAGTACGCATTTCCCCTTCTTCCTTAAATTGCGGTTCGTGTCTAGTTTTGGTATGACTTTAATTAGTGGCTGGATCTAGCTTTGTTTTGAATTGTTGCTTGCCTTAGCTTAAGTTTTGGGTTGGTTGACCGCTTCAGGTTCTGGTTTCTTGAGGGTTTGGGAGTTTCGCATTTTCTGGATAGCACCTACCTTAGGCTAGTACCCTTGTTTTAGTTTGGAGACTTTGGTGGGCCTTGGTGTGATAC
Organism: Jaltomata sinuosa; assembly: GCA_003996215.1. NCBI lineage: Eukaryota > Viridiplantae > Streptophyta > Magnoliopsida > Solanales > Solanaceae > Jaltomata > Jaltomata sinuosa. The sequence goes on from QJPP01004789.1 coordinate 14,050, forward strand.
GGTTCGCTTGGTTGTGATTTTTGGATGTCTATTCATACATTAGCATAGCATATGGTTGAATTGATTTTCAAAACACTCTTTTTGGTCAGAAAGAGGATTTTCGGAGTATTCTAAACAACTTTTGGCTCCTTTAAAGGAAATTGGCCTATTTTCTAGAAAGATTGATTTGATAAATTTTCATATCAGAGGAAACCCATGTTCCAGATGATTTTACTGATTATTTAAACTTGCATTCCCGAGGATCACATATTCAGTTTTTACTTTTGGATACGTAGTTGAACCTATGGTTGGCCTACGAGATGATTCAGGGATCCTACGGGGCTGCCAGTGAATCTATTTTGGGGTTGTCTATTTTACTTTCTGCATATGTAGTTGAACCTTCGGGTGGCCTACGAGATGATTGGGGAGCCTATGAGGATGCCCCCGAATCTAGTTTGGGGTTGTCTTACTGCATTGGCTACATATTTCATTGCACCCATCTTGCATCGCATGTCATGGCATACTTCTGCATCCCTTCTTTTCCCATGAGGTTGATTGCTAATTAGCATTGGGAGCTGCTTGTATCCTCTGGGATTATGGGCGTCCAGTTGGATTCTTTTGTTGCTGATTGTACTTGTTGGGCTTATAAAGAGGGGCTCGGTTGGGTTTATTTGTTATGTTTGTATTTTCCTGAGGTATGTATTTTATGCTTTTCCCCTGTTATTTATTTAGATGGTTTCTTTACGCTTCCTGTTGACTTATTTACATACAATTTCCCTAATTATCTTTAGTTGACTGGTTAAATTATTTCCTTATGCTTTCAGATTACTTACTTGCGCTTTTCCATTTCTTTTCTAGCCTTGACCTGTTAATCTATTTTTTTGACCCTTCTATTCAAACCTTTATGTTATGTTTCCAATTTATTATACTTCTATATCATTTGAGCTTAATCAGCCTATGATGCCTACTGGGTACCGCGTGGTTTTGGTACTCATGCTACACTTCTGCATCTCTTTCTGATGCAAATCTTAGTGTGGCTTATCGCAGTTGACACTGTCCTCGAGCGGTGTTGCTAATCAGAGATACAGGGTGAGCTCTTGGTGACTGGAGTCAATCCATCTCCTTCTATTTTTTGACTTGTCTTACTTTGTACTATCAGGGACTGTTCTATATATAAATTGTACTTATCTAGATCTTTGTATGTTGTAGTAGCTCTTGTACCGACTGATACCAGGTCTTGGGGGGGAAGTCTTTGTATATTTTACTCCCTTCCCTCTCTGTTTATATGGTTGTACCTTCAACATTGTTTACTTTATTTAACTATTATTCTTTCAGGTTTACCTCGTTCTTTTATTAGCCCATTACATGTTTTTCTGGCCTAGGGTTATGCTTACCTACTAGTGGATTATAGTAGGTGCCATCACAACCTGAGAAATTGGGTCGTGACAAAGTCTCTAGTTTAGGTGACGGTGCCCTTTCCTGGCCCCAAGCTTGCACCGCAGCTCATGCTTGGTCTCGACCTCTAGGTCTACCTCTGCCTTGACCCCTAGTTGGGGTCCTAGCTATCGGCATACGAGACTCACCCTCGCCCATTGCAGATCTCATAATAACCATATGAGAAAGAATGAAATTTAGAAGTTGGTAGTGTCAAGAACACATGATAAGGAATCAAAAAGGTGGGATTTTCCTAAGAATGCCCTATAGCCTACTAAAGATATGATATTGATGTTATCGTACCGATCTGCGAGACTCTACTAGGAACTTTCTCTTGTACTGGTAAGATTGGGGAACCTCAAACTCTGATGCCACACTGTCAAGACCCAAATTGAAGCCATGATAGAACCTACTATAATCCTCTAGTAGATAAGCCAAAACCCAAGAAACTTACTGAAAGTAAAGACTAATATAAATAGTACAAGAAGTGGAAATAAGACAACGGGACACCATGTATTGATACATATATAACGGGTACAAAATATATAACATGGGCCCTAAGGAAACAATAGAAAGACAATATATATAAGATACCAATCGCGGACATGGTGTCATCGGTACAACATCCTCTAAAAGTATGAGAGTAGAGCTATACAATACACAACTATCTGGGAAATACAAAATAAAGACAGTAGATACAAAATGGAAAGTAGTAAGCCTATGGACGCCAAGATCTCACAATGGTCTGATCAACAAAGGTCCACAAACGAGCAGGAGATCAGCGAGGGTTACTTGTACTAGATGTTGCATCAGAAAAAATGCAGAAGTGTAGTATGAGTATTGAAACATGGGGTACTCAGTAGGCATCATAGACTGATCGAGCTCAGAAGATAATATATAATATAAAAGGCATGAAAGGAACTATCTATCAAGAACTAACCTAGAATTCACAACAGTGCCAAGGTAAAGTGAAGATAATAGTAAGAAATACATGAATATATATATATATACAAGTATACCAGAATAATGCAGTGTAGTATGTGATGATGCAATGCAATATGTTGTCAATGCAACGAACAGTGAAACCCGAAATCTTATTTTGGGTGCCCTAAAATCTCACCTCGAATGTAGTAATCGTGAAATCTTGGAATCTTACCTCGGACCCGCCTAAAATCTCACCTCGGATGTAACAATAAAGTAAAGTGTAAATAAACTAGAATCTTACCTCAAACAAAATAGTAGAAATAGATCAAAATCATACATCAGATCGGGTTTACAAATGTTACAACTCTTTTATTGAACCAAGAAGCAATTATAAAAGTATTATACACCCCTCGGAGCTCAAATCAGTAAAAGATGAGACATTTCAATTTAAAAGTAAAAAATTGTATCTTTCCTCCAAATCATACCATAATCCACGTACATGAATATGTGAATGTATGCATGCCAAATCAAGTGTTTATATACATATAAAATTATACACCAAAATAGGGTAAATCACCCTCTACACCACATTCACACTAACCTAGAATCCAGCCAATCCAGATCCACGGCCTCAAACCCAAAATCTCAGAATCAAAGGAAAATACAGAAAGTAAAGCAATAAACATAAACAAATTGGTTAACAACTTATTCTACCATGAAACATCCCCTAAGCTTATACTAAGGATACCTAATCTAATCACAATACAATATCAAGTAACCTAAACTATAGCTTTCAGAAGAAGTACAATTCTAAGGATCCCTAATCTAATAACAATACAATACCAAGCAACCTAAACTATGGCTTTAAGAAGAAGTGCAGTTCTAAGGATCCCCAAAATAGGCCATAAGTTCAAAATTCGATGTAAATCAAATCCTACCTTGCAATCCCCCTAGATGACATGGATTTTATAAGATATACTACCTAAATGAGCGAAATCTAAAGAAAAGAAATTGTAACCTACCTCGCGGCCAAACAAAAAACTACAAACCATCAAATGGAAGCTTTCTTTTTCGTAAAGCCTCGGACCACTGTCATGCTATCAAATAAATGGTCTACACGTCAAAATAAATTTAACGATATTCATATTGATAATTTATAAGTTAGGCCAAAAATTGGGTCGAGAATCAACCCTCGGCACCCATCGACAAAATTCATAATTTTCTTCCTCATAAGGTAAGAAACCCATGCCCAAAGGTTGAGCAAATACGGGATTTAATTCAAGGCCCAAATCAGCATGGAAGTCCCATGATCAAATGGAGGATTTTTTAGTAATTTAGAGCTCAATTCATGAATTAGACAAGAAAACGAAGCTAGAATTAGCTATAGAATGTAAAAGGTAAGATAATTTACAATTTCTCAAAATTTCCAAGAAATGGTGAAGATCACCTTATTTTGAGCTCATAAAAATTGGAGGAAAAAAGTTTGCATGAAATGAAATAGGAAGAAAAAAGCTGGTCTTTTAAGACCACTGCGATCATTGTTGTGGCGAGAACATTCTCACCATCGCGAGCCTCACGCCACCATAACAACCAAAAGGTCACCATAGTGGTACACTGGTTAGAGCCAAGGGCCAATATAGCGGCTGCATCAGCAGTTTAAACCCATAATCTAACACTTCAAACAGACCCCCAAGATTTATTCGAGTCCCATGCACACAAACCAAACATGCTATCAAACTGGAAATGACAACATTTTGGACTCAATGGAATCAATGAAATGACCAACGGAGGTCATCTTGATGAAATGTTGGATGTCAACACTTTAACCAAAATTACTAACAACCACCCAAGGGCCCAAAATGAGTCTGAAAGCCTCAAGACCTAAACCAAAGGTCCTCCTAGCCCAAAATCTATGCTCCAGAGCTAACAGCTTTGATGAAATTCTCATATGAGCCTGTCTAATTAGAATGTTGACTAGAGTCAAATATTTCAACTTAAGAGCTCCAAAACAAGAGAACCTTCCTAAAACTCGGCCAAACACCGCGAGAACTGCACCACCCTATCCCAACAAGTCACAAAAGTAATGTAGAAGCTACATCAAGGGTCAAAATAGTAAAAATGCACGAGAATTAAAAAATAACCAAGAGGGTCATTACAATTAGCTACCCACATCATCAAGACAAGCTTGTTGACATAATTCTTGTTCTCGAGATGCCATGTCTATCTGGTTGGTGACCCCAAAAAATTATGATACTTTTAGAGTCTTGATAACATCTTTCTATACAAGTCTTGATTTTCTCAGCTATCAAATGGCAATAGAATATTATGCAATAGTCCTTCATAAGCTGAAAAAACTTCAAACCAAAGTGGATCTCTTGCAAATCAGGGAATGCTGACAAAAAAACTCTTGTATGTATCAATTTAGATAGCTTTAACATGTCGGCATAACCAATTCTTGTAAAGTTTCAAATATTTTGGAAGAAGTAAATTACGTGAAGAAAAAAAAAATTGCTTCACGAGTACTTCAAGCCTTGTCTTTAAAGGTTTGACAAGTCATGGACCCTAACAAGCCTTGAAAAAGGGGGTATTTGTAGATAGTGAAATTTTACTGGATAAATCCATATTAAATTACGTCAGTGCCTTCTGCTCCCCTACTCGGGTCTAAAGAAGGTACCACACCCACATACTCATCCCTCGAGTGTTAGAGAGTTTTACTAAAGTCCTTGTCTTCCTGATTCTTCCTCTTGTTCTCCCTCTCACTAGGTGTCTCATCCCCATGCATGATAACGCTCAAATTACACCTCGAATTAAGAAGTGTAAGCGGTCGTCGTCAAATATAGAACCCAACTAAGGTTGGGGTCGATCCCACAGGGAATAAGGTGCAAATTAAGTCGTTAGTGACTTAGTTGACTAGTAATCAATAGTTTCTGGTAAATGGGGGGTTTGTGTGATCAATATTTGAACAATGCAAATAATAATTTACGAGTTTCAATGAGTAACAATCAATATGAGAGGCGAACTAGGGATGTGTTCACCATGGCTTCATAAACAATCACGAGTTGGAGTTCGATCGGGTTCTTTCTATATGTATATCACGATGTGATTGAATTAATGGTATCGTCTAAACGTTTCTCAACCAAATAGATGAATTTCCTTTTCAATTCTCTCGAACTTGAAAAGGTGAAATTTCGTATTTCAATCCTAAACATCAAGTAGATTAATCTAGTTACAGCATTAATCATAAGACGAGAGTTGGTAGTCTCGAATCCTCGTAGTTAATCAAATTTCCCGATTTTAATCTCTTTGTTCAAGCAAATCAAACCTAGGTATGTTCCAATGTTTGCAACCATTAGAAAACGTAAATAACGAATGATTAACAACGTGACAACATATAAATTGAACCCTACGCTACCCGAAATCTATATTGTTACTTTTGCCATGGCTCCCACAACCCTAGTTGTGGGAAATTAGCTACTCATGCTATTAAAGAAATAGAAGAAAACCATATTCATAATAAGAGAAGGATTCTTACAAATAGTATGAAATTTACTTCAATTATCCAAGAACAAGCAGCCAAAAATCCCAAGAGTAATCGAAGAAGAAGAAAGAAACGTGTACGTCGTATTTTTCTCTCCTAAAGTCGCTCAAAAATAGTCTAGAAATATTGGGTAATGGATCATAAAATAACCCTAACACTGGGTATTTATAGCAGTCCAGGAAATAAAGTCCAAAAATAGAATTTTCGAAATCCCGCGTTACGTTGATGGGTCGCCGGACGGACCATCACGCATGTGAGTGGCCATCACTTGAGCCGTCACTGCTAAACAGTGAGTTTCCAGGAAAATTCTCAGGTAAGTCGTCCAGCAGGTGACGACTTACAGCTTTATATGCATTTTATGATAAGATTTCAGGTAAGTCGTCAGCTGCTCGATGACTTACATGTATATAGGGTAAAAACGCATTTGAGGAGTGCGTTTTATCTTGGTGGCTTGGGTGACGGTCCGTCAGGTCAGTGACGGGCCGTCAGACGTGCCGTCACTCCTAGGCAGTGCTCGATGACTTGTTGTCTCGTCCTGGCTGACGTCCAGTCACAGGTGTGATGGTCAGTCATGCCAGCCGTCAAGCTTAACCAGTTGAGGTTTTTGAACATTTTTTCTTCCATTTCTATCTCTAGCTCCATTCCCTGCAAATATAACAATAAAACATCAAAAACCACAAAAGTTGCTTGAAAACTTGCGAGTATTCTTAGTTAAAGGCGTCAAATGTGCCGTAGAATCTCGGCACATCAATGCACTCTTTTGTCGGCAGCCAAATTTGATAATGCCAAAATATAAAGTAAGTGAGTGTCATCCTCTGGATCCTAAGGAATCACAGTTGGGATCACATCATACACTGGCACAGGCCATGCATGCAACTCAACCACATATGCATGCACTTGGGCTAACTCATAGTAATCTTCTTCAAATCTAGAGCAACAATATCCTTTAGCCTCTCATTGTGACACCCCAAAAATACTAAGCTAAAATCAGAAATGATTTTCATATGTTGTCATACCTAAACCAGATGATTTCTAATGGTACATAGGTGTTAAGATCAATTTTTAAGTGTGGGAACTAAAATAGATATGAATTAAGGTCATAAAGAACCTCTAGTTCAAAGTTAAGTTGAACGCACCTCAATCAATTAAGTTTGCATATAAGACTAAACTGGGGTCAACTTCAAATGATGACTCCTCTTAGAATATAAAGATTTATGTTTCCTAGTATCCACCAAATTAAAGATCTTAGAGTCTTCTTTCCAATGCATCAGCCGCGTATTAATCGAAGTTCAGAGTAAAAAGTTTTCAATGTTTTACCAAGAAGTGTTTATCTGTCAAAAATGACAGATAGGGACCACAGACCAGGTCCACGGACCAGGGAATAGACCACGGCCCATGGTCCCCAGCAGTGGAATCAGACCCGAGGACCAGTAAAGGGGCCTGAGAACAATAGGTTGGGTCCACGGGCCATGGTCTACTGCCATGAAAATCAGGCCTGCAACCTTGCAAAAACCCTAAGAACCATGGACCAAGTCCACGAGCCGTGTACTGGTGCCAGACCGTGGTTCCCATCCGTGTGACCTGGTTTGAAAATTTCAACAGTTTTTCAGGGTTGTTCCCTAGGGGTATTTTGGACTTTTTCAATTCTTTTAAATCCTATATCAAGTCTTTTTAAGCCTATTGGAGGAATTTTATTAGACTTAGTCGATCCCCCTCCCCTCATTCTCTCATCCCAACTTCAGAAAAGAAAAGAAAAGTGTTATCTCAGGCTTCTAACTAGGGTTCTTCTCTCAAGATTTCAATACCTCAAGCTAGGTCAATATTCTTCAATAACCAGGTAAGGGCTTTCTTTCACCCTTATACCCAAAACTTTATCACTTTACTACGATCTCATGATTCAATATTTTAGGGTTCACACACAGTTGTTCTAAATTATGATTCCAAGCTAAGGTTTCTGTCCAAATTACTAAAGTTAGGTTCTTTACATGTTTCACTTGATTTATATGAAAGGGGTTCTCTATGATTTTATGATTTCTATACTAAACTCTCAATTATGCACTGAAACTCATGCTTAAGGTTTCTTATGAATTAAGAACTCTATTTTTAGAATTTGTGAAACTATGCATGTTTTAAGTAAGTTTTCCATGACTTTTTCTATAAGCATAATCTATAAGACATGTTTTTCAAATACATGGTTTTCAGTATATGACTTATGATATGAAATGGAGCTCAGGTTCACAACAATAAATTTTATGATTTGTATGACATCCTGATATGTCGTCAATGCTTATGAACTATTTTTCAAAAGTAAAGTACATGAGTAGTATGACATCCAGATTTTCCATCTATAATTATTAATAGTTTTGGCATCTATATATGTTGCATGATATGTATGAGCTCTATGATATATTTTGGGGGTAGTATTTAGCACCCAGTTGATGAGGGTTCTAGATAACCCAGTCCAGAACTATGTTGCCATCATAGATTTTTCCCCTTTATAGGGTCACTTTCAGTATCCTTATGTATATGGTTCACTACAAGAAATTGGACATTTAGTGGCAACAAAAGTCATCACAAAATCCAAAAACTCGCCGCTATATAGATACAATTTGCAGCGACTAAATCGCCGCTAATAGTAAACCAATACGCTGCAAAAAAGTTTCCACGAAATGGACTTTGAGGTAAGTCACCACAAAAACAAACACTTCTAGTGGCAATTCTTGCTTGGTTGCTACAAAAGCATCACTTTTAATGGCTATTCTTGTCGCCACTAAAGAGTTTTTTACTTATAAAAAAAATAAATAAGCAGAATATTCCCGCTAATTACCCTATATCATTAGCATTAAAATAAACACCATCCTATATACTTAGAGAAAATGATATAAAAAATTCTATTATCAATGAATATGTGACAAGTATACAACACTCCATAATACATTGTAATTATGTATACAAATACAAAAAATATCAAATTTCTTCGAAGTCTTCTTGGCCAACATCATTTCCCCCATTGAAGAACTTTGTCCCTGCTATTTTAAGATTTTTCAAAAAATAAAGGAATCATTTCAATAATCCCACAATAGACATTCACATGCATTGCATTATTTTCTAAGTGCTGTAAAAAAAATTGTTGAACAAAATGAAAGTGTTGAGAAGATACCTCCATCTCCATTTTGTAAGAAGCTAATCTAGTCATTATAACAGTAGTTGTCTCTTGATCAAATCCTAAATTATTTCCTGAAAAAAATAAAACGAACTTCTTCCGGTGTTAGGAATAACGAACACTTATACCTTGAGAAGTTAAGAAATATTAAAATCCATCAATAATTTGAAGCAAGACCAAGCAATTATTCCATTTGATTATTGCCTGAAGTACAATCAAACAACAAATTCGAGAAGTGAACCCATGGAGAACACTTAGTGAATGCCATTATTTCCAACTGTAGTTTTGAAATAAATTCTACTTCAAATGCAACTCAAAAGAGTTATCCAAAAACTATACCTAGAAGAAGTCTAGGACTAGAAATAAAAGGAAATTAAAGAGCATGTGATAAGAAAATAAAAATTCAATAAAATTTGTGCATACTGAGTAGGAGTATTAACATTTATTTTGAGAAGGAAGGAATATGTAGCTAAACATATATAGAGCTGAATTAACGATCAAACGAAAACTATAAATAAGATGCCACCTCTCACACAATGAATGAAAATTTAGTGGTTATAGTGGTTATGGTGATGCAAGATAAGATTACCGAGACATTATTTTTATGTAACATCTAGTAAGAATCAAAAGCCAAGTAACGATGCAAGAATTTACCTAGTCTAGATATGAAGAGTTTTTCTTCAAGCAAAGTCTCAGTGTACTGGATCTATTTAGGAAAATCAGCAAGATATATCAATTCACTGCAATAAGCTTACATATTAAGATATTCCTTCAACAAGCAGCCAATTAGATAGATGACCTAAGTATCAATAGTACACATAACAATGTACAACTAGATGTGAAAGAAGCATAACTAGAGCAGGGGAGAAACTATGAAGACCAATCTCTATGGACTGATTTTACCAATCCAAATAGATGAGAAATCCTAGATCTTCGAAGGCACTAAACTACCTTTGATATAGTCTTACTCTACTCATACAGTTTTGTCTGAATATCTATTTTTATTTTTGTCTACGTCTTAAAGATTAACAAGGTTTGTTAGCTTTGATCGAGAACCCACAATGCCAAGGATACATGATAATAGTATCGATGTACCATACTATATACCTAAGCAAACTACTGAAAAAATCCTTTGAAATATAACCAGCTGCAAAGGTGCTGTTGCATAAATCTGCAGATCTACATAAATGCATTTTACATCAAAATTGAACATCAAATTTCTATCAAGATTCAAGATTGTCAAATCCTAGAAGATAAGAAACTTAACAGTTCAATTTCCTTAACCATAGAAACTCATAGAGAAACAAATGGGCCTGTTGTAGTAAGAAACATGAACTAATTTTTTTCTCAAGTTATATTTGGTCATTTGCAGAAGTTCAGATAATCCGTTAAAAACCAAAAAATGCCTGACATAAGCTCCATATATTTTTTTTCTCTAAAAGAAAAAGTACTTGATGTAAAGATCCACACAACATCTTGATACCATTTTGCTATACACAGACCATTACTTTGGTGCAAAATTGAGTCATTTGGTACACCGGGGATAAGCCCATGGGACTATTTTATCCCACTCTCTACATGGGATAGTACCTGCCATTTTAGTACAAATGGTGGGATAAAATAGTTTGGGAATTAATTAATATCTCACACCAAACACAGAATAAAGTTAATCTCAAATTTCATTCCGGGATTCTTTTTCTTGTCTCACATACTAAATGACCCCTTGGAATATAGTGCACAAGCTACTAACCTAAAAACATCCTCTTGTTAAGCAAACCTCTAATTCAACTAAGTCATACATAAAAATATGACAAAGAAAACTAAAGCCTTGACAAAATCTCCAAAATTTCACTGAAGATAGAAAACAACTATAAGAAGATGAAAGGGGTGAGTGAAAATCGAAGTGGAGGAATGGGGTTCGGGTGTACCAGTTGGAAGTGTTAGCAAGTAGTGAAGAAATATCAAGGGATTGGGCTGCAATAGGAAGATCTTATAAAGAGAGGTTCAACGAATCAAAACTCTAATTCATCCTTTCATAAAAAAAAACCCTAATTCAGAGTCTTAACCAAACTTTCAAAGAATCAAAACCTAAAATTAGAAATAATTGAAACATGAGGGGAATGAGCCTTACAATTTCTCAGTCATAATCCAAGGAATGAAGGATAAGGTCGATGCTCATTCCAACCTCGTTTGGATTTGATTAAAAAAAGTAGTTTTTAAGCAATGTGATTAAAATCTTGAAAATAAATGCTTATAAATAAGTAGATAAGTGTTTGGATAAAAAGTGATAAAATTAAAAAAAAAATTAATGTGTTTGGTAAACAAGTGTTATTAAACACTTTTTTATTGTAGTAGAAAGGAAAAGATGGAGAAGCAGGATGAAAATGAGAAAAAAGACAGTACTTTCATACATTTTAGAGCTGAAAAGTGAGGGTAGTGTTGGAATTAAGAAAAATTATAAGGGATAAAAGGGTAAATGTATTGGTCAAACTTAAAAAGAATTTTAAGCTAAAAGCAAAACTGGGGAGGGGGGTCCAGCTTTTAGCTTTTAGCTTTTTTTAATCAGTTTTTAGCTTTTTTTTTAATTGCTCTTTCACTTACCAAACACCTGAAAAAGCTAAAAAAGATATTATAATCTGGTTTGACCAGATTTTAATCCTATCCAAACAGGCTCTATACTGGGTTATATAGAGAGTTCTTTGATTTTGCTAAATTAAGATAAAATAATTGAGGTTGTAGAAGAAGAAGAAAGAAACTAGTATAAAAAAATAAGTTGTTAGTATCAGGAGCGACTTTATCGCCACAAATGAACTTCACATATATTCTTAAAATTTTAATTTTAGATAAAAATAATGGGCAGCGGTCTCTAAATATCGCTACAAAAGGTTAACTTTAAGTGGCGACTTTTGGTAGGTCGTGCCAAATACCTTTCTGACAATTTTTGGTTTTAAGCGAGGAAGAAAAATTAAGCACATATTGTGGCGGCGTATATAATGTCGCTACTAAAATGTTACTTTTTGAAGCGATTATAGGTGTCGCCACTAAAGCTATTACTGTCTGTGTCGACTTGGCCGAGTCGCCACAAAAACCCGCTGCTAAAAATCTAATTTCTTGTAGATTGGTTAGAAAAACCTTTTTCAGTATGAGTATATGACACTGAACTCCATGGTGCTCACATGGTTTATGTCGGTTATGAGAAACTCCCACAAGAAATGGTTTTAGATTACTAAGTTTGCATGACTTTTAGTTTTCAGGCTTAGACTCATTATTTTATGATTTATACTGATACCATGATTTTAGCTTATGATTTTACTTTGAGTCTTTGTATCGTTTCGACTACTAATGCATGATTTTTGTTTTAAGCATGCTTTCAAGTACATTCTATCATGACATATGAAAATATCACATACTCAGTACATTCCATAGAACTAACCGCATACCTTTTTGTGCTACATTATATTATGATATAAATTCAAGCACTCGTTCCTAGACTCATAGTTAGATAGCAGTAGGACTTCTAGTTGGATTGGTAACTCCCCATCATTCAAGGACTACTTTATCTATTTTAGTTTATTTCATGACTTTATTTTAGTACTTAGAGTTAGCTGTGAATCTTGTCCTAGCAGCTTATCTTATCAGGTTTGAGGCTTTCCAGACATAGTTAGATAAATAGAATAGTTTATTTGGATTTTGATGACGTTTATTTATACAACTGATTAAGTTGCTCCTTACTTCAGTTAAGCTTATACTATATATGTTTATGTTCATGTTTAAAGTTATGCTAATGACAAGAGTTAGCTTGCGATCACTTATGGTCTCAGCTCCTGTGTTAGTCTAGGAGGTTGACTCGGGGTGTGACAAACTTTGTACTAGAGCATCAAGTTTAAGGTGTCCTAGGGTATCTTAAAGTCGCGTTAAGTAAAGTTTTTTTCATGGGTGTGAAACGCATCACACTTATAAGGGAGAGGCTATGAAAAGTTTTTAAGAAAACTCCACTTCTTTTATATTCTATATCGTGTGATAGTGTTTAACTCTATTTACCTTTATAATCCATCCTTACACTTTTCAGATAATTCCTCCGTGAAAATAATACGAGGAATGATGGTCCTCCTGTTCTAGACCATGAGGTTATGAATGTGAATTTTCATGATCCCATTTGTATGTTAGCTCAAGCTATGTTTGCTCAGTTGCATCAGTAGGTAGCAGTCCTTACTAGTGCTAATGATGAGGGAGAGAAATGAAAGAAGAGAAAAAGGAAGAATAAGAGAGCCAGAATATGGAAGAACGACAATAGTCAGCAGAGAACTGGGGGTGGGAGTTGATCTTCCTTCTACCAGAGGTCGTCTGGACTAGCACCTTCTTCCGCTAGTTCTTCATCTCCCAGACCTCGTCGTGATTAAAGGAATAGAGCATCAAGCTCAAAGTATCAGGGCAGTTACAGGCAACCACACTTTTCTAGGATGTCCTAAGTGTGGTAAGAATTATTCGAGTAAATGTCATACTAGCGGGGAAGGTTTTTTTGGTTATGGTAAGATAGGACACAAGTTAAGGAAATGCCCATTAGCTAAGCAGGACAATTCTTCTAGTTAGCGCCTAAATCGATCCCTTTTATTACCTAGCCAGCTGGGTCAAAATATTCCTTCTGAAGCTAAAATAGGTATGTCACTAGATTTCTTCTTGTATGCGTCCATAGTCCCAAGACCGCTATTCTTGTACGATTGTGAGTTTTCTTAGATTAGAACAAAGTATTCATGTGTCACAATCCGATTTCTTGGTCATGATGGCACCTATAATCCCCAGTAGGCAAACCAATCCATGTAGCCCGGAATGGTTAGTAATGGGCTACCATCTAATGATAAAGCAAAAGAACAGTAAATAAGCGGAAACAAGGGAACAAGATAAAGAAATAAGCAACCTGAATACATAAGCGGAAGCTAAACCAAATCCAAAATCTGGTATCATAGTATAAGAGTCAAAATTACATCAACAAAGTACCAAAGGATCCAAAACAATATATACAGATGTCTCTGAATAGTAAAAGAGTACATGATACAAGGATGAACTAAAAGCTAAGCTCCGATCGCCAAGAGCTCACCCTCAGTCTCGCATAGTCCCCAAAAGATCAACCCGCACGAGTCTCCAATGGATCAATAATGATGGCCCATACTAGGATCTGCATTAGAAAGATGCATAGTGTAGTATGAGCACTAATTGCTAAGCAACAGGTACCCACTAGGTATCATAGGCCGACTGGGCGCATATAAGATGTAAGAGCAGTAATATAGCAGAAGAGAAGCAAGTAGTCATATAAAATAATGAATAAGTACACGGAAGCTAGCACAGAAGGATACAAGAAGAAAATAATATACTTGGCTAGCTACTAGAATGCATATCACACAGACGCACGTCAAAGAAAGAAGTAACATACCTGGGATCCTCGCAATAACAATATATATAGAGAGTTTTAAAAATAGGCGGTATACCTGTAACCTCAAGTAGAAAGGGAAAGAGGAAAGAAGAATAACGATATCATGATTGAAAATAAGTTAATAACCAAACCATGCTAATAATACTACTCTCAAGTCAGGAAAGAATCAACCAGGGATCCAAAATACAACTTATCAGGTTAACCAAATGTATATAATACAACCCTCAATATCCAATGCCATATGAAATCATAATAGGGATCAATATCTCGATAGAGTAATAATAAGTCTACCTACAGTGCCAACAGGAGCCCATACACCCTAGGAATACAAACAAGTGAAGACAAACCCTTCGACATCCCATACTACCGGAGCGTACACTCAGCAAACAACAAACAAGGGTGGAATCTCACACAAATAGATAATATGATGTGATATGTGATAAGTCGGTAATCTACCCACTTATTGAGCCTTTATCCATGAATTATTTCTATGTTTTGGATAGATTTATAGGTTTTATGGCCTTTATTGATGTCTATACATGTACTTGTGATCAAAGATAGAAAATAAGGAAATAGACCCAAAAAGAGCTTAAAAGGAGTGAAGTGTGAAGTGATAAAAAAAAGATGAATAATCTTCCCTGAGATGCGGAGATTGTGTGACATGCACAAGCCATAGTGCATTCCGCACCTCCTACCACATGAAGCTTAGGATCGCCTGGAGGATCTGTCATAGTGTGCGGTCATTGTGCGATGCGCACAACCCATGGTGCAAACCGCACTAACTTCACATGATGCCTCTTAAGTCGGCTGAGTCACTGGTTCAATTGAAGAAGGTGTGCGATGTGCACATCATGACGCGTGAACCGCATGTTGCACTGCATACCACCCAAAGGGGAATTTTGTCCAGAAAAATTGTGACATTTTTGGAAAGTATAATAGGCTAATTTAGGCACAATTGTAAATAACATTCTTCAGTCCTTAATATTAGGAAGAGCTTTTACCTTTGAGAACAAGTTTTCCTCTCCAATAAGAAGAGAGTTTCAATCTATTCTCTCTTCCAAATCTTGGTTAACCATTTGTGTACTCAAATTAAGCTTAGAACTTGAGATTAAGCTTGAATGAAGAGGAATTTGACTTACCCACTTGGTATATCTCTTTCCTTTATCATGAGTGGCTAATTTTAGTTGTCTAGGGATGTGTTTATAATGGGTGCTCGACAAATGGGTGTGGGTTTTGTTAATTCTCTCTTATAATTGCTTATTTGGCATGGGTCTAGTAGTTTCACCAAGTTTTAATCCTAAAACTGGTGGTTGTAAACATTAATTTTCATGACTTGACTATGTTGTTGCTTGAAAGAGAATTTCATGGTTTTGTATGTGAGATTACTAGTGGAAACTTGGGACTCCATTCAGATTTGAGGCTAGAAATAACTCATATCGACGGAATCACCCACTTAAGGGTCTAAGCTAGAGATAGTGGGACCTCTCCAAGCTAGATATTGGTTGCTTGCTGATTTAACCGATAATGCTCTAACTAGGATTATCGGATATATAGTTGTTGATCGAGAGATAAACAACCATACTCATGACCAATGCTACTTGTGTCAATAAGCTAGAATAAGTGTGAATTTATAATCACCCTATCCCACATTAAAGCCCCATTGGATTCAAATCCCTAGTCTCCTACTCAATTTGGTACATCTATTTTACTTACTTGCTTTAATTCAAATTGTGATTGTTGTGACAGAATCCCAATTCCCCAAACCTTTTACTTTCATGTTTTTAAGCATTTACTCTCCTTGTGAACTCATTTTGATACAATCTTCATATATCTAGCATCAAGTATATGTGGGTATGACCCCGACACTTGTTGGGTACTTATAAATGTGTTTTGCTTTACGATCATCGTGCCTTCATCTTTTGGGAGTATGATTTGAGCGTTTATAAAAAATGGCACCATTGCCAGAGACTTGAATTGATAGCTATTTTTGATTGTTGATTTGAAGTCACTTTGAGAGTACTTATTTCTTTTACTTTTGTTTGTTGTTTGTGTTGTGATTAAGCAAGCTAGCCTATGAACGAGCCCGACGACAACGAGAGCATTGACAGCTTCATAGAGGTCGACAAGGTTGAGCCTATGATGCAAGGGGGTGTGGGTGCAATCCGCCTACCCCCACAGTGGGAAATGATGTCTTTCACGTGACTAGCACCATGCTCCACTTAATCCAAATGAAGGGCCTATTTGGTGGAGCAGCATATGAAGATGCCAACCGGCATATCCAGAATTTTGTGGAGATTTTCCAACCTTTCATGTTTCAACATATCTCCCAAGAGTCTATCTGATTCACCTATTCCTTTTTTTCTTAACGGGGGAAGTCATGGCGTGGTTGGAAGAGTTGCCGGATGATTCTATCACATCTTTTGGCCGAGTTGGTTGAGGAATTTACATCGAGATTCTTTCCTCCATCTCGAATGATGAAGCTAAGAGACGAGATTACCAACTTTAGGTAACTCCCGAATGAGCCTCTACATGAGTTTTACTTAAGGTTCAAAAAGAAGCTTCTCTTGTGTCCGAACCATAAGTTGTCGAACAACATATTGCTACAAAGCTTCTATTGATCGTTGAACTCTCTAAATAAGTCAGTGGTTGAAAACCTTGGAGGTGGCACCTTCATGGACTTAGAATTTCCTATTGCCTCGACTTTGTTAGAGCGAATAACCAAAACCAACCAAGCTTGGCATACGAGAGAAGCAGATGTTCCAACTTCGGAAACACCCTCATCTATCTTGACCAATGAAATGAGAAAAAGAGATGAGGAGAAGGATAAGTCAATGGCCAAGATGATGACACAAATTGACTTGATAGACAAGCATGTAATGAGAGTAGGTGGTGCGAAAGTTGTGAATGTTGTGAGTACATCGTAAATCAAAGCAAGTGATGATGAGCTAATGACATTTATCGATGGTAAATTGTGCTTTGTATCAGCGAGTTTTCATCTCGGGTATTATCAGCCGAGGGAGGAGAACTAAGGTTGGATTCGAGATAAAGAAAGGGACAAAAATTGGAGGGAGAGAGACAAAGATGGTGATCGCTTCTGATGTGCCGCCATTTTATAGCACTTTCGACTCCTTTTGAATAAGAAAAATCGTACGTTCTCAAGCAACCGTCGTCGTTTTTGATTTTTTTATGTTATATTTGTAGGAAATGGAGACAAACACGGAAACGGAAGGAAATACGAGCAAAAAGACATTCTGGATAAGAGTGACGGCCTGAGTGACGGTCCATCACACATGTGACGGTCCGTCACAGTGACCATCAAGTTGAGCTGCACCACTGCCTAGTGGTGACGGCCAAGGCGACGGTCTGTCAAGCCAGTGACGGTCCGTCAGCCTGGCCGTCACACCTGGGCAGTCCGCGATGCGGAATCCGAGCATTTTTGGGATTTGTTTCCTAGACTCCTATAAATACCCTATGTTAGGTTTATTTTATTTACCAAGCTTTTTACATACTTTACCCAATAATTTTAGGAGTTTAAAGTTGAGTTTTGAGAGAGGAAAACACGCAATACACGTTTTCTTCCTCCTCAATCTTGTTCTTGATTTGTTCTTGGGATCTTGTTTTTCTTGTTCTTGGAATAATTGAAGATTGTTTTCACTACATTGTAAGGATTTCTTTTCTTTATTATGAATATGACTTTCTTCTATTCTTCTACAAGCATGATTAACTAAACCTCCAACAACTAGGGTTGTGGGAGCCATGGCTAAAATAGCGATATAGATTCCGGGTAGCGACGGGTTCAATATATATGTTGTCACGTTGTTAATCATTCATTATTTAACGTTTTCTAGTGGTTGCAAACATTAGAACATGCCTAGGTTTAATTTGCTTGAGTAAAGAGATTAAAACCGGAAAACTTGATTAACGACGAGGATTCGAGACTACCAACTCTCGTCTTAAGATTAATGCTCTAACTAGATTAATCTACTTGATGTTTAGGATTGAAATCTAAAAGCACACCTTTTCAAGTTTGAGAGAATTGAAAAGTAAATTCGTTTATTTGGTTGAGAAACGTTTAGACGATACCATTAATTCAATCACATCGTGACACGCATCTAGAAAGAACCCAGTTAAGCTTAGGATCGACATCGTTACCAATGCCATGGTAAACACTTCCCTAGTTCATTCTCCTACTGATTATTTCTCATACATTATTGTTCGTTTTGTTTACACATTGCTCACACAAAACCCCCCATTTATTTACCGGAAACTATTGACCATTAGTCAACTACTTCACTAAAGGCTTAACGTTCACCATATTCTCTGTGGGATCGACCCCAACCTTTGTTGGGTTCTATATTTGACAACGATCGCTTACGCTTCTTAATTGGAGTGGTACTTTGAGCGTTATCAAATTTTGGAACCGTTGCCGGGGAATACGGTTGTTTGTTAAGTCCGGTGTGGTTATTTGACTCATAGTCATACTTTCCTGCTTTTACGTTTATTTGTTGTTTTTGTTTTTGACAGGGTACAGAGTTGTGCATGCCAAGTACCCGGCGCTCGGGTGAATCAACATTACCTTACAACCCCGAGCTTGCTAGAACATTGAGGCAGAATATGGCCGCACAACAAGAAGCAGCAAGGCTCACTGCAGAACTGCAGGCCCAACAAAATCTGAATGCTGGTGGTCTGCATCACGATGTTATGCTGAATGATGAGGATATCGACTTGGATGGAGTTGGCGCTACGGGCGCCATTGCCCTTCCACCGCTAGCGCCCGTAGCCAAGTTCAACATCACTAGTATGATGATCCAGCTGTTGAACTTGAGAGGAGTGTTCCGTGGTGCCGCTGGGGATGATCCAAACCAGCACCTGATGAATTTCGTGGGCATCTGCAAGTCGTTTGAGTTTCCTGGGGTGAGTCAGACAGCAATCAGGCTCAGGTTGTTTCCATTGTCTCTGTCTGATGAGGCAGCATTGTGGTTGACAGAGCTGACCCCCGACTCTATCACAACTTGGGGAGAGTTGAAAGGAGCCTTCCTAGAATGGTTCTTTCCTCCCTCTAGGATGATACAGTTGAGGGACGAAATTAGTAATTTCAGACAACAACCTCACGAAGCTTTACATGAGACTTGGTTGCGATTCAAGAAGAAACTGACGCAATGCCCGAACCACCAGCTGACCAAAAATTTCTTGATGCAGACGTTCTACAGGGCACTGAATTCGGCTACCAAGCCGACGTTGGACAACGCTGCAGGTGGTGCATTCATGGGTCTCACTTTTGTTGAGGCCACAACTACTTTGGACAGGCTCACCAAAACCAACAGGGCCTGGCATACACGAGATACAGAGGTAGCAGCTAGCACTTATGCAGTTGGTATGCCAGCTGAGCAGCGCAGAAAAGAGGAGGAGCGCGACCAAGACATGGCGCATCTGAAAACGCAGTTAGACCTTCTGACAAAGCACTTGTTTTCAGGAGGTATAGAGAAGGTAAAAGCTGTGGGTTCCCAAGGTAGAGCAGCAGAGTTGGAAACTGATGAGGAGGCGAATTACTTGGGGGGTTTCCAGGCCAATGGCCAAGGAAACCAAGGTCGGACCTATCAGAAGGATGACTACTATGAGAAAGCTGGCTACAATCGCGATCAAGGAAACTGGAGGAATAACACCGATAAAGGTGGCTTGTATGTACCACCTGGTAATCGGGACAAAGCTAGCAACGAGGCAGGGACGTCCAAACTTGAGAACATGATAGCGAAGATGTTGCTGAAGGTAGAATCGACTGACTCTGGGGTAAAGGAGATAAGAACTGAGTTATCGGCCATGAGTCAAATAGTGGAGGCACATTCCACTTCGATCAAGCAATTAGAGCAGCAAGTGGGGCAAATCTCGGCATCTCTGAACCAAAGGAAGACAGGTACCTTGCCGAGCGATACTACTCATCCGAGGAATGACGCGAGTTGTATGGCGATCACCACAAGAAGCGGAAAAATATTACCGGAATCACATCCGGTAATTCAGACCCAAGAGGGTGAGATCGTGGACAACAAGGAAGTCGAGGAGGCTACTCTAGATCCCATGGAGAAAAGCAAGGAAGCTGAAAAGCTTCCAACTATGATGCCTCGACCACCACCTCTTTTCCCACAACGCCTGAAGAAGAAAGCGGAAGATGGTAAGTTCCTGAATTTCCTGACCATGCTTAAGCAAATATCAATAAACATCCCATTGGTGGAAGTGCTTGAGCAAATGCCCAGTTATGCCAAGTTCATGAAGGACTTGATTACAAAGAAGAGGTCGGTAAGTTTTGAACCGGAAGACAACCTCCACCACTGCAGTGCGATTTCCTCAAGATCGTTAGTAGACAAAAAGAAAGATCCAGGTGCGTTTACTGTTCCCTGTACTATTGGGAAACTCCACTTCGGAAGAGCCTTGTGTGATCTTGGTGCTAGCATCAACCTGATGCCGCTAGCGGTCTATAAACAATTGGGTTTGGGAGCTCCTAAACCAACGTCCATGAGAGTGTTGATGGCTGACCGTTCGGTAAAGCGGCCCGTGTGAATATTGTCTGATGTGCTAGTAAAGATCGGTAAGCTTATCTTCCCAGCCGACTTTGTGATCTTGGATTGCGAAGTGGATTTTGAAGTTTCCATAATCTTGGGACGACCATTGCTAGCCACGGCAAGAGTGTTGGTTGACATGGAAAGAAATGAACTGACCTTCAGACTAAACAATGAAGCTGTCAAGTTCGATGTGTCTAAATTGATGAAGCAACCAAGTGACATGAGGGTGGTCGCGGTCGTCAATGTTATTGAGGAAGCTCCTACGGATGTGCATCTTGAGGAGAAGGGTTTGGTCAAGACTCTAGCTGTTGTGAGAAGGATGGTGCGAGAAGGGAAACATGTAGAGGAAGGCGGTAAAAATAGATCAAAGAAACAAAAACACCGCAAGAGAATCTGCAAAGAAAGAGCGAAGAAGTTATCGCGACTGGCTGCGGAGCCAATGAAAGAAGAAGCTGGAACGCAACATGAGGTTGTCGCGTGCACACACTCCATCGATTTCTCCTATTTTGGAGACCCTGGCGGTCTCCAACATCATTCCAGAATCTGAGTCATATCGACTTCACAGGTATTCCTTTCTCTCACAGATTTTAGCTTTCATATGGATGCATTGGGGACAATGCATGAGTCTAAGTTGAGGGTATGGGGAAACCTGTGAGTCACCACCGAGGGTTTTTGTTGTCGTGTTTCTTTTCCCTCCGGTGTGCTATCTAGTAGAACCGGCATGTTTAGGTTGTTATTTTAAATTTTGTTAGTTGTTTTCTTGTGTCTAGAGCAAAGCATCATGGCGTTTTCTTGACTAAAACGAGGCCCCTTTAAAAAATTTATGGTTCTGTACTTATGTTGAAACGATTGACTGTCTGGATCCTTGTATGTCATTGTGTGATTATGATTAGAATAAGTATGCTTAAGCCGAGCGGTTGTTTGATAGTTGGTAGCGGTATAGTTTCTTGGTGTCAAGAGTGTGTGAGATTATTGTTATAAATTCTTACTCTGTACATGCATCTAGAACTTGCCCGGTCTATTTTGTTAAGTTTGAAGTTTGGTTGCTTAGGAAAGGATCACAGGCCCTTTTTGTATGCAGTCCACTTAACCTAAAAGACCGTCCAAATATAAATAATCCCTTTGATCCCTGTTTGAGCCATAATTGATCTTATTATTTCAATAACCTGTCATTGTTCCTGTTTAACGTGAATCCCTATTTTGGCCCTGGTCCTTCCTTGGACATCGTGCACCTCAACTCAGGCAATCAACCTAAGTTGAGGGTGGCTACTATAGAGGTAAACCCTGTTTTGGCCCTCGTCCTCCCTTGGACATTGTGCACCTCAACGCAGGCAATCAGCCTAAGTTGAGGGTGGCTACTATAGAGGTGAATGATAAGAAAAAAAAGGATGGAGAAGATTGGTTGTGAATAGAATGAAAATTCGGGTGTGTGCCTAAGAAAAGAAAAGAAAAATAAAAAGATATGAAAAAGATCAAAAAAGTAATAAAAAGAATTGTCAAGATAAAGAGGCCGCACCTGTAGCTAGAGAGAAGGAAATAAAAAGGTGAATAAGGATGGACAAAGTAAAGTATGTGGTAATAAGACGTCGGTGGGTCCAAGGAGGGCTTAGTCACTAACCCCTAAATGTATCCTACCTGCACCTGAAGCCTCATTACAAGCCAAAACAAGTCCTGTAGTGATCCTGAGCGGCTTTCTGAAGAACTGAAATAGAATAGTAAGGGCAAGCCTATGGTATCGCATGTGCATTGTTCGAACTCGTTTGTGAGTGTGAGCGCTTACCTAGTCCCAAATCTTGTGTGGGACTTCTTTGTGGTAAGGGCACCAAGATTTCTGTATTGTCTATTGATTGTTAGGATAGCTGCGCGTGTGTATATAGAATGTTCTATCATATCAGAATGACATGTTTGGATCCATGCAAGTTAGTGTTTCATACATTTGTGTGCTACGAGGGAGCTTGAATTAAAATTGAATAAGATGTTGAATGACCATGAGTTGCTAGAGACACGAGTTTGTTTTCTTAGTTGAGTCGTCGTGTTGTTTTCCTTTTATGTTATGTTGCTTGAGGACAAGCGAACGTCTAAGTTGAGGGTGTTGATGTGCCGCCATTTTACGGCACTTTTGACTCCTTTTAACTAAGAACAATCGTACGTTTTCAAGCAACCATCGTCGTTTTTGATGTTTTTATGTTATATTTGTAGGAAATGGAGACAAACACGGAAACGGAAGGAAATACGAGCAAAAAGACATTCTGGATAAGAGTGACGGCCTGAGTGACGGTCCGTCACACATGTGACGGTCCGTCACAGTGACCGTCAAGTTGAGCTGCACCACTGCCTAGTGGTGACGGCCAAGGCGACGGTCCGTCAAGCCAGTGACGGTCCGTCAGCCTGGCCGTCACACCTGGGCAGTCCGCGACGCGGAATCCGAGCATTTTTGGGATTTGTTTCCTAGACTCCTATAAATACCCTATGTTAGGTTTATTTTATTTACCAAGCTTTTTACATACTTTACCCAATAATTTTAGGAGTTTAAAGTCGAGTTTTGAGAGAGGAAAACACGCAATACACGTTTTCTTCCTCCTCAATCTTGTTCTTGATTTGGGATCTTGTTTTTCTTGTTCTTGGAATAATTGAAGATTGTTTTCACTACATTGTAAGGATCTCTTTTCTTTATTATGATTATAACTTTCTTCTCTTCTTCTACAAGCATGATTAACTAAACCTCCCTCAACTAGGGTTGTGGGAGCCATGGCTAAAGTAGCGATATAGATTCCGGGTAGCGACGGGTTCAATATATATGTTGTCACGTTGTTAATCATTCATTATTTAATGTTTTCTAGTGGTTGCAAATATTAGAACATGCCTAGGTTTAATTTGCTTGAGTAAAGAGATTAAAACTGGGAAACTTGATTAACGACGAGGATTCGAGACTACCAACTCTCGTCTTATGATTAATGCTGTAACTAGATTAATCTACTTGATGTTTAGAATTGAAATCTAAAAGCACACCTTTTCAAGTTCGAGAGAATTGAAAAGTAAATTTGTCTATTTGGTTGAGAAACGTTTAGACGATACAATTAATTCAATCACATCGTGACACGCATCTAGAAAGAACCCGGTTAAGCTTAGGATCGACATCGTTACCAATGCCATGGTAAACACTTCCCTAGTTCATTCTCCTACTGATTATTTATCATACATTATTGTTTGTTTTGTTTACAATTTGTTCACACAACCCCCCCCCCGGTTTATTTACCGGAAACTATTGACCATTAGTCAACTACTTCACTAAAGGCTTAACGTTCACCATATTCTCTGTGGGATCGACCCCAACCTTTGTTGGGTTCTATATTTGACAACGATCGCTTACGCTTCTTAATTGGAGTGGTACTTTGAGCGTTATAATCACCGGAGCTCAAATACCTATATACCTCCGAACAAGGAGGACTCTCTCTACCAACCAGGCACAAGAAACCCCAATCATTCCAAACTAGAGGACATATTGTCCTTGGTTCTCAAGAAGGTGGATACAATAAATACGGGAGTTAGTGAGATAATGAGTGAAGTTTCAATACTTCACCAAACCGTGAGCTCTCACTCTGACTTGATCAAACATCTTGAGGCACAAATGAGCCACCTCTCAAGCCAAATGAACCCGAGGATGAAGGGGACACTGCCTAGTGATACCATCACCAATCCAAAGAACAAGTGATTTAAGGTAGCATCGTCGAGCCGCGATGTTAAATCAAGAGCTGCTTGGGAGGCAACCCAAGTTTCCTTACTTTGTTTTTGGTTATCTTTTGTTGTTTTTTGTGTGTTTGTAGGAAATGCATGGAGTAGAAACATGGACAAGTGAAAACATGGGCTGTGCGGAGGACAGTGCAGACTGCACAAGCAATTATGCGTGTAGCATAACTCACCGCATGCCAAAACAGAGTGCCTGGAAGGAAGTTGAAAAATTAGAGGTGACGTGTATTGGGCCATGCATTCTGCATGAGCCCAAGTGCGCATCGCACGTCCATCGCATAGCAAACCAGAAGTCTGGGCAAACCCAGGGAAGAAAAAGGACGATGTGCGAAATGCTATGATGTCCGCACCAAGGCTGGTGCGAATCACATGTCGCGGCGCACAACAGCTAAAATTTAATTTTAATTAACCTAACCCATTGACCAACCCAACCTGGAGATGACCCGACCGACTTTTCTTCTTCTTTTTTTCTTCTTAAAACTGCCTCCTTCACCATCTTCACCATATTTTCTCTCTAACTTCTCAATTTATCTCTCAAAATTCTCTCTAAATCCCTCAAACATCCCTAAAAATCTTCTTCTTCTCTCACCCAACCTTCTCCACCGCTCTGCCACTATCGCTACCGCTAGTCTCTCCGTGCAAGCCAAGTGGGTCACCATTGTTACACTACAAAAAGCTTCAATTTTCACTCCTCTCCATCTAATCTTCACTTGTGGTAAGTTCCCCGAAGTTAAATACTAGTTTTTATGAAGGTTGGGACCTCATATTGTGAAACATGCTTAGTATAATTGCCATGATGATTTTGGGAGAGATCCGAAAATTTTGGGTCCCTAATTTTAAGTTGTATTGATAATTTGCTTATTGTCAACTTGGTAGAACTTGAATTTTGTTAATGCATCTTGATTCGTAGTGAATTTTAGCCTTGAAATCTGAGTTTGGGGTGAAGTCTGAGTAACCCACTTTTGATTGATGAATGGTTTGGCCCGATAATAGATTGGGTGACATTGTTCTTAAGGGAAAATCATTGTTAGTCATGAGGTTTTGTTGAGAATTGATTATTATGGCTGTATTTTTACTACTTGTATGCCCATGATTCGTTGTTGCAAATTATCTTTGGGTGTATGATCTTGTGCGGGGAGAGGTTAATTATTGCTAAGTATGTTGGTGCCCATTTTTGCAAGTAAGGGATTGATGTTGCCGATGATAGACGGGGTAACATCCATCTTAAGGGAAGTCGTTAAGTCCTTTTCTTGCTTGTTGTTGTCAATGGAAATCCGGAGAAGTCTGAGTACTCGGATGTTTATGATCATGATATCCCTTACCCCCTTCTTTAAAGGTTGATTGGTTTGTTGTGTGGTGCCAAGTGCCTAAGCACATCTTGCTCTATGGATCACATGTGTAATTCACAAGAACACAAGGAACCGCAAATTCTGATTGTGTATTTGTGCATTTCGCATGCCATGCATAGATCTTGATATGCGGGTCACACAAGTCATCGCACCATGTTCAAAAAGATAGCCAGCTCACTATTTTGAGGGGCTAAGCATAGTACTAGTTTTGCATCTCGATGGAAAAATTCATGTAGGATTCTGCAAGCTTGTGCAATAGCATATGCGATGCGCACTCTTTCTAGTGCATTTTGCATGTGGTCCGTACAAGCCTTCAGTCACCTACTTTGTTTTTCTAGTCCATTGCATTCCAACCTTTTTAGTTTGTTAACTTCTTTTTAGATTTTTGTTTTGTTTTGGCTCAAAATTTTTGGATGCAGAACATGTTTTCTAGTAGAAGAAACACGGGAGGCCAACCAAGGTAATTGTCAGCCGCTGAAGAAGCAAGGCTCTGATTCAGGGTGAAAGTCATGAAAGCCATCTACATTCGGGACAAGGCTAGAACATTTAACAAAGAGCAGAGCTTTAACTTAGAGGAAGTGGGGGCTTAGGTTCCCAACATGCACCATCAATTTGTTAAACGAGATTAGTATCCTTTTCAAGATGTCCCCAGGGGATACTATGAGAAAGTCGTGTGGGAGTTCTTTGCGGCCTATCAAGCCACGCAGGATTCAAAAGGGTATGGAGGGCTGGCAAAAAAATTCCCCAACTTGAACTCAGTTGTGGTCAGGGGCAAGAAAGTATGCATTACCCCTGCTGTCATCAATGCCATTAATTGGGAAAACTCAATCGAACCTGCACCGGCTCTCATGGCTAAGTTGCAAGCACAAGTTTAGCCATATCGTGAAACTGTTGCTATCCTTGATCCTTTCACTCCTATGTGGGCCACTGCGAGAGGTGACATCCTGAGAAGAACTCTACACTTTGAGGCCTGTCTATGGTATGATCTCGTCAGAATTCGATTCCTACCCTCTCAAAATGACCAGAAGATAACTCAAGAGGGGGACATTCTAGTTGCTGCCATTATGACAGGGGAGCATGTGAATTTTAGGGAAATAGCATCCATGGTAATTCAGAGGAAAGAACGCAGGGTAATGACGCATTTCCTTTTCTGGTACCAATAAACAAATTATGTGCACAGGCTGACATCCCATACTTCAGCAGCAACAAAGTCACCTATGCAGTTGGGGTGATTGATCTGGACAAGAAAACAAACAGGAACGCCCCCCGATTTAAGAAGCAAAGGACTGAGCAGTTGGGGGAAGTTGATAGTGATGAGCTTGATGCTGGAGTCGCCATTTCATCTCCCTCCCAGGCTACTTCTGAGGCACGTACACATGCCCCTGCTCTCAATGACCAAAAGTGGCCTTCAAGACATGGTGGATAAAACTCATAGCCATGAGTTGCAGCTTGCTAACCTAGCTACCAAATTACCCGGTATGATAAACAGAGTTGTCAAGACTGCAGTGCATAGGGTAGTGGATAGCTTGAACACACTGTGCAAGAGGTTAGATGTCATTGAAGGGGCGATCATAACAGTTTGGGAAGATGTTGGCAAGGCCAAAGGTAAAGCTCCAGTCGTAGAAACAAATTTGACCACCTTGCCTCCACCTCGTTCCATTCCCGCCCCCCTCGATGACTTATTTGCAGCCTATGCGGATGATGATGATGTGCAACCTAGAAATGAGGATCATGAGTTTGATGATGATCAAAATCCTGACTTTCAGAGGGTTGTCCGAGACTCCACACTTACTGCGCACTCCCAAAAGGGTGGTGCTGGACCGAGTGGAAGAACCTCAGATGAGGAGACAGCTGCAAATAATGATGATGATGAGGCCTAGTCCTCCCGGGAGTTCCACCTTCTTTCCCTTGAGCTGTTAGCATTGAGGGAAATGTTACTTTTATGGGGAGGGGTGGCTTTACTTGCTTTTTGTTGGGTCCCTGTGATTGGGCTTGAGATATTATTTTTATTTCCCTTGTCGGGCCTTTTTGACATTCCTGCTAGATTTGATTTGGCCCTTTTGCTTATGCTTTTGTTTTGAGCTTATTTATGCCCTCGCCGAGCTTAATTTTTGTTGTTGAAACTGTGTTGTCGGGTTGGTATTACATGCCCCATTGTCTTACTACACGTGCTTTGCAAATGCACTAAAGGCCTATGCCGAGGCTTGTTCTTAATTGAATTATGAGCGCGCAATTTGGATATTGCCTTGTTAATAGTAGTTTAGCAATAAACTCCAAGGGTTTTCTTAATACCACGGTTCTTTCCAAAGGAGCAAAAGTTTTCTTTATCTTTCTTTTCTTTTGTTTTTGTGTCGAACCGAGTTGTTGTTTCCCTATGATAGATTGAGAGGCAACTTTCTTAAGAGAAAATGTCAAGTTCTAGTTTTAAATTAAGTCCGTAGTTGCTTGTCTCAAAATGGACCCACAAAAATTTTCTATTGGCAAATTATTTTTGAAAATAAAAGCAAGAAGGGAAATGAATTTTTGAGGAAAAGCATTCTCTTGTCATGACTTGCACACTCTTGCTTTTGCTTGATTGACTCACAAACAAGTCTGTAACGAACTCGAAATAGCTTGTCAAAAATCATTTGTCCCAATTGATATTGAGACCAATGAAAGAAGTCTTGTGGCATGATGCCTTGTGTGGTGAGGCTTTACCTCGATTCTTGTGCAGGCATTCCATCTAGAACTTGCCCCGAATGTGAGTCAAGTAAATATTCTAGGTTCGACCAAGCTTGGAAGATGACCTTAGGCCCTTTTTGATAGCCACTTCACCCAAATGACTTCCCATGACATCAATCCTAGTGAACCCCTTTGAGCTTGTAACCGTTCTTTGGCACCTTGTTAACACCTTGCCCTTTTTGAATCTCTATCTTGGCACCCGTCCTCCCTAATTGCTTGAAAGTGAAATGTAGGCTAAAGCCTAAGTTTGGGGGGAAATGAAAATACAACATAGGCAAATGCCTAAGTTTGGGGGTGTATGTGATCAAATAAAGAGAAGAAAAGGAATGCACTTCAAATGCAAGGTAGCACCTTAGGTTTGAATTGAAAATTGCTCCAAAAGTCAATCCAATGAGCGAAAATGGAAAGCAAAAATAGGTGCTACCAAATGAAGGCGATACAAGGAGTCGAATGATCATGATTGAAAAGGAGAAGCTCGGGTTGTGTGAGGGACAAATAAAGTAAAGTTGAAATTTGAAAATGTGAGCGGTGTTCGAAATGAGAACAAAAAGCATTAGGGAGGTGTAGTCACTTGAACCAAATTAAATTCTCACCTTAGCCCTAGCCATCATCGTAACCCGCAAGTCCTTGGTGATTCTGAACTTTTCTACCCTACATTAGTGGTGATTTACATGAAGGGCAAGCTTATGGTTCGACACGTATGCACTTGAACTTCCTTGAGAGAGTGGGAGTCTTCTTGGTTCTCCTATAATCCCATTGCTTTGTGAATTAAATGATTGTGAGTGGGATTCTCTCTTGTGGTGAGTGGAATCATGCACTCGAATTGAATCATGAAGTCCTATTTCAATTGAGAGAAATGAATGAGACAAGTTGTGTGGTGAATCTCGAGGCAAACCTTGACGGTATATGCCAAAGACTTCAGAAGCTTAAATGTCTTGTTTTGAATGACAAAATTCCCTTGATTTTGAATGAGAAATGAAGTACTTTTGGAAAAAGGTTTTGAAATGGCCAAATGCCTTGAGTTTGGGGTGGTTCAAATTGAGATGAGCATCATCGTTGAGTCTTTTGTTTATTCTTTTTCTTAATTTTTAGTATAGATCAGTCCTTTGTGACTTGATTGAATTTAGAGCATAATTCAATCCTTGATTTGTGAGTATCTTGCTTGAGGATAAGCAATAGTTCAAGTTTGGGGGTTTGATAAGTCGGTAATCTACCAACTTATTGAGCCTTTATCCATGAATTATTGCTATGTTTTAAATAGATTTAGAGGTTCTTATGGCCTTTATTGATGTCTATGCAAGTACTTGTGATCAAAGATAGAAAACAAGGAAATGGACCCAAAAAGAGCTTAAAAGGAGTGAAGTGTGAAGTGATCGAAAAAGGATGAAGAATCTGCCCTGAGATGCGACACTTGTGCGACACGCACAAGCCGTGGTGCGTTCTGCACCTCCCACTGCATGAAGCTTAGGATCACCTGAAGGATCTGTCACGTGGTGCAGTCATTGTGCAACGTGCACAACCCATGGTGCGAACCGCACCAACTTTGCATGATGCCACCCAAGTCAGCTGAGTCACTGGTTCAACTGAAGAAGGTGTGTGACACGCACATCATGACGTGCAAACCGCACATCGCGCTGCACACCACCCGAAGGGAAATTTTGTCCAGAAAATTTGTGATGTATTGGGAAAGTATAAAAGGCTAATTTAGGCACAATTGTAAATAACATTCTTCAGTCCTGAATATTTAAAAGAGCTTTTACCTTTGAGAACAAGTTTTTCTCTCCAAGAAGAAGAGAATTTCAATCTATTCTCTCTACCAAATCTTGGTTAACCATTTGTGTACTCAAATTGAGCTTAGAATTTGAGATTAAACTTGAATAAAGAGGAATTTGACTTACCCATTTGGTATATCTCTTTCCTTTAGCATGGGTGGCTAATTTCATTTGTCTAGGGATGTGTTGATAATGGGTGCTTGACAAATTGATGTGGGTGTTGTTAATTCTTGCTTATAATTGCTTATTTGACATGGGTCTAGTAGTTTCACCAAGTTTTAATACTAAAATTGGTGGTTGCAAACATTAATTTTCATTACTTGACTATGTTGTTGCTTGAAAGAGAATTTCATGGTTTCGAATGTGAGATTACTAGTGGAACTTGGGAATCCATTCAGATTTGAGGCTAGAAATAGCTCATATTGACGGAAGAACCCACTTAAAGGTCTAATCTAGAAATAGTGTGACCTCTCCAAGCTAGATATTGGTTACTTGTTGATTTAACTGATAATGCTCTAACTAGGATTATCAGATATATGGTTGTTGATCGAGAGATAAACAACCATACTCATGACCAATGCTACTTGTGTCAATAAGCGAGAATAAGTGTGAATTGATAATCACCCTATCCCACATTAAACACCCATTGGATTCACATCCCTAGTCTCCTACTCAATTTGGTACATCTGTTTTATTTACTTATTTTAATTTGAATTGTGATTGTTGTGACAGAATCCCAATTCCCCCAACCTTTTACTTTCATGTTTTTAAGAATTTACTCTCCTTGTGAACTCATTTTTATACAATCTTCATATAGCTAGCATCAAGTCTCTGTGGGTACGACCCCGACACCTGTTAGGTACTTATAAATGTGTTTTGCTTGACGATCGCCGTGCCTCCATCTTTGGGGAGTACGAATTGAGCATTTATCAATATGCTGAAACCAAGTGATAGCAGTGCCGTATGTTATCCCCTCCGGTACCTAAAAGGTCCAATAGAGGCAGGATCCATGGAAGGGATTCCCCTGAGTACCTATACTCCATCGTACACCCCCCTTTGGTTACCCTCGGCCCGTAGCACTTGGTCCAGAATGGTAGGGTCCATGGAAATCTACTTGTAG
Organism: Jaltomata sinuosa; assembly: GCA_003996215.1. Taxonomy (NCBI): domain Eukaryota; kingdom Viridiplantae; phylum Streptophyta; class Magnoliopsida; order Solanales; family Solanaceae; genus Jaltomata; species Jaltomata sinuosa. Next base: position 45,779 of record QJPP01004789.1, read on the forward strand.
ACCACATACTAAATTTGATAACCACAATGTAATCGTTCGGAGTGTAACCGAATCCAAATAAGTCATCAGATCTAAAAAATGCATACCCTTGGTTCTTCCTGGGTATAAATCAGTGAATCAAGTCTCAAAAACCCCATAAAGGGTGCCCGGAAATAATCGGGTCTAAAATAGTAGTAAAAGCCCATCTGTGGCTCGGTCCGACTGAGTCTAGTACCATCTCAATTGATAGGAAATCAAATATAGCACTACAGCCCAGCCGAGTCTAGTATGAGTATGAAAACTGTGATAAAATCATACTTTTAACTTTCTTACCCCAAGAAGATCCATAAAAATCAGTACCAAACCATTTTACAACCATTTTTACTAAAAATGGGCCCTCGGGGCCATGCAATGTTTAGAAAACCATGTCAGGTAGGACCGAAGACAAAACCGTAGTAAAATTTATGTAGAAATCTCCATATATGCATGATAGATGGCATGTTCAATCACAAATAGTAGCCCAATGGTTCTCAATCAACATATTGTCCTTGCACAGTCTCCAAATGCTTTACAACACAGATAACTAGCCTAAGATTGCAATATCGATGTTCGGGACTCACGGACATTCCCAAATAACCCACCATTTATGGTTCAGAGTCAAAACAAGGTGACACAGGACCACAAGGGTGATAATATCATCTACCACAAATACTACAATCATCGGAGGAAGCATAATAAGCCAGACATGAAGAAGCAGACAAGGTTTGGGGTACCAAGCTAATAAACCCAATCCAAGGATGTCAATTAGTACAGTTATATCCTATATATGCAAAGTCTAGAAGAGCTAAATCGTAACCTACTTGTCGTCCGACGACAAGCTGCTGGAATGACGATGTCCAACCCTGAACTACCCTGAGAAGCTCTGAAACACAATCAAACTATCATAAACATAAACTACACATTAAAACGAGACTAACAATACCCATAATGCTATAATAATAGTCGGATCAAAATCTGGGTCAAAAGCGGGCCCACAGGTCCCACAACCCAAAATCAAAAATGGAAAGTAGCACGATGAATATACTACTCCGAGAGTGCATGCCCCAAATTTTAGTGAATTTGACAAAGAAAAAGGGCAAAAAACAGCCCGCTCAAATCACGAATTAAAGAAGGACTTTCAAGAATAAAATTCGGAAATTAAGCAAGAACTACTTACCACGAAGAGGAAAGCAAGGTAATGGAGAGAAATCCTCGAATTCACGAACAAAAGGGACCAAATGGGTAGCTTTAACCAAGAAACTCAAGCTTTTAGAAAAATCATCAATGAAAGTTTGAAAAGAAGGAGAAAAACATCTTTGGAGAAGAAGAGGTCTTACCAAACGACAAGGGAGCGACAAAATTCGTCAACTAATAGAATTCCCCAAGACTAGGAACTGTTGGGAGCAATTTGGTTGAGAGAATTAATGCGTTTGGATTTGGGGAAAATAAGGAATAAGAGCTGAAAAATGAAGGAGAAAGGATGTATAGGGGCTGGACGCAGGTCAGCGCCATCAGTGCTGGAGGAGCGCGATAGCTCTGGAGGCAGGCCAGGTGCTGAGGCGCGATGGCGCCATCGCGCAGACGGGCGGCAGGAGCTGAGGTGCTATCGTGCTGGCCTTGGCGCGATCGTGCTGCAGGCAAGTTGCATGGCTAGCGCCATCGCGCTGCCTGGGCTCCATTGCACTGAAGGCCGGCAATGGCAGCAACCAGCCGAGGTAGAAATTTCCCCGGGGAATTCCAACCACAATCAAAACCCGATACTCAAAATCCAATAACGTTATTAGAGTGGAAACAATATTTCAGACTCAATGGAATTGACGAAACATCTATACGAAGTCATTTCGGAGGAATGTTGACCCAAGTCAACACTAACTAAAACCAACCAAACATCCAAAATGAGCCCGGCTCACCCGAGACCCAAACTAACCACCTACCTAATCCAAACTCAACATTTCGGAGCTGATGGAATCATCATATTTCGAATCTAATGCTCCAATCATGGAAAGCTGACCCAAGTCACACTTCCAACTCCAAATGGCCTGAAAATAAAAAAAGCAACACAACACCCACACCGGAAGTTCTCAGGCCTCGACTAATGGTCCAACTAGACCAAACTCTACGTTCTGGAGCTAACAGAACTGTCAGAATTTGATTTCGAGCAGGTTAGCTAAGATTGTTGACTAAAGTCAATAATTTCCTAAGTTAAGGATCCAAAACAGGGAAACAACCATAACGACCAAATGAACGGCCAGGGAACCTAACCACCAGTCCTAACAAGCTATAAATGACTTGGGGCCGAAACAAGCCAGCTCTAATAGTACAAAAAAAGCATAACCGCGGGAATAATTGGAAGGGTTATTACATCATCCACTACTTAAACGGACTTTCATCCTTAAAAGTCAAGATTAAGGAAGTACCTGATATGCCCAAATTACGACTCCAATTATGAAGCATAAACGGTCATCATCAAATATAGAATACAACCAAGGTTGGGGTCGATCCCACACGGAATAAAGTGTAAATTAAGTCGTTAGTAATTTAGTTGACTAGTAATCGATAGTTTTCGGTAATTTGGGGGGGGGTTTAAATGTCAAGTTTGCACAAGTTAACTAACAAGCAGAAAATTTTCAAGAGTTTACAATCAATGTGAGACTGAACTAGGGAAGTGTTCACCATAGCATAGTAACAATTTGGACTCAAAGCTTAACTGAGTTCTTTCTATATGTATATCACGATGTGATTGAATTAATGGTATCATCTAAACATTTTTCAACCAAATAGACAAATTTCCTTTTCAATTCTCTCGAACTTGAAAAGGTGAAATTTCTTATTTCAATCCTAAACATCAAGTAGATTAATCTAGTTACAGCATTAATCATAAGAAGAGAGTTGGTAGTCTCGAATCCTCGTAGTTAATCAAATTTCCTGGTTTTAATCTCTTTGTTCAAGCAAATCAAACCTAGGTATGTTCTAATGTTTGCAACCATTAGAAAACGTAAATAACGAATGATTAACCACGTGACAACATATAAATTGAACCCAATGCTACCCGAAATCTACGTTGTTACTCTTGCCATGGACCCCACAACCCTAGTTGTAGGGAGTTTAGCCACTCATGCTAGCAAAACGAAGTAAATAAATAATAGTATTCATATGAGAAGAACGAATTCTTACAATAGAAAATTAGTACTTTACTTTGAACTTCGTAGAATCCCAGCACCAATGGTGAAAATCCCAAGAACAATGGAAGAAGAGGAAGAAAAATGAGTTTGTGTCGTGTTTTCTCCTCTCAAAACTCGTTCAAAGCGTCTCACAAAGTATTAGTTAATGAATAATTAAAATAACCCTAACACTAGGTATTTATAGCAATCCAGGAAATAGAGTCCAAAAATAGAATTTTCGGAGTCCCGCTTCGCGTTGATGGGTCGCCTGACAGACCGTCACCTATGAGACTGGCTGTCACTCCAAGCCGTCGCCACTATCCAGTGCATGATCTCCATTAGCTCTAACTTGACGGCTTGGCTGACGGTCAGTCACAGGTGTGATGGTCCGTCACGCCAACAGTCACCCATAACCAGTGCATGATCTCCATTAGCTCTAATTTGACGGCTTGGCTGATGGTCAGTCATGGGTGTGACGGGCCGTCACGCCAACCGTCGCCACTATCCAGTGCCTCCTTTAGCTTCTGCCAAGTTTGGTGGCTCCCCAGACGGTCAGTCACCTGTGTGACGAGCCGCCAGGCCCTCCGTCAAGCCTAACCAGTGTTACTTAGCTTTGAGTATTTTTCACTTCCTTTCTATCCTTGTCTCCATTTCATGCAAATACAACATAAAAACATCAAAAACCACAAAAGTTGCTCAAAAACTTGCTAGTATTCTTAGTTAAAGGCGTCAAATATGTCGTAGAATACCGGCACATCAACACCCTCAACTTAAAACGTTCGCTTGTCCTCAAGAAACATGACAACAGAAATAAAACTGATGACTCAACTATGACGCTATAGAACATGTTTCTAGCAACCATGGCTAATCAATGATTCAAGCAATTCAAACCAAGCTCCCCCGGTACTACAAAAGTGTTATGAAAACCTAACTCGTCAGGATCCAAGGGTGTCATGCTGATGTGACTGAACATTCTACAAATACATGAATCGCTATCCCAACAATCAGAAAGTAATATTGAAATCCCGATGCCCTCACCACAAGGAAGTCCCAAACACAGAGTTTTGGAACTAAGTAAGACGCTCACGCTCACAAATGATTTCAAACAATGCACATGCGATGCCATAGGCTTGCCCTTGCTATTCTATTTCAGTTTTTCAGAAAGTCGCTCATGATCACTACAGGACTTGTTTTGGCTTGTAATGAGGCTTCGGGTGCAGGTAAGATACGTTTGGGGAATAGTGACTAAACCCTCCTTGGAATCACCGGCCTACTATTTCCACTTAACTTTACTTCGTCCATCCTTATTCACCTTTTTGTTCCCTTGTTTCTAGCTACAGGTGCGGCCTCTTTATTTTGACAATTCTTTTTCATCTCTTTTTCGTTTCTTTTTCTTTCTTTTCTTAGGAACACACCTGAAATTTTCATTCTATCCACAACCAATCTTATCCATCCTATTTTTCTTATCATTTACCTCTATAGTAGCCACCCTCAACTTAGGCTGATTGCCTGAGTTGAGGTGCACGATGTCCAAGGAAGGACCAGGGCCAAGATAGGGATTCAAAGTTAAAAAGAAACGGTGACAGGATACTGAAATAGTAGGGTCAATTATGGCTCAAACAGGGATCAATGGGATTATTTGCATTTGGACGATCTTATAGGCTAAGTGGACTGCACACAAAAAGGACCTGTGATCCTTTCCTAAGCAACCAACTTCAAGCTTAACAAAATAGACTGGGCAAGTTCTAGATGCATGCACAAAGTAAGAGTTTATAACAATAAGCTCACACACACTTGGCATCAGGAAACCATACACTACCAATCATTGAAACAACAACTCAGGCTAAACAAGATCGTTCTTCGCACATGCATACAAAGACACTCAAGGATCCATAACAGTAAATTTTCCATACACAAGTACAAAAAACAACTTTTTCGGATGGGGCTTCTTTTTATTTTAACCATTCACAACCATGCTTGCTACAACTTCACAGACAACAAAAACCTTTGGTGGTAATACCCCTACCCCTAACAAAATAATCTAGCATTGTCCTCAATGCTCAATGAAACAGATATATAGAACAAAGGCATAGGGGTACCTGGGAAACATAGGTTTCGGTATGAGGATCAGTGACACCGGTTTCGGCTGGCGTACGCAGCTCATTAACATCTGGAGTATCTCCAGACTCCGGTACTGCACTGGATGATGCCCCACCTTCTTGGGCACGCACTCTTTCCTGTCGCAGCTACTCGTCTACTACCGACCGCTGCTTTGCAACCTCTAACTCGTCCTCCTCGGCTGATTTCTTTCTGTGCTTTCTCTTCTTTTACTTCTTTACCCCACTTTCACCTACTTGGGGTTTATTAATTCTCAGTGGCCGACCCATCAAATCCACTATCGTGGTTTCTTCTTCCAAGTCCACGAACTCCGAAGTCTCATCATAAAGCGTTTTTTCTTGCTTGAGGGCGGTGATATCATCCTTTACCTTCTTCAGTTCCACATCAAATCTTGCCAGGTCCGGGATGCTCATTTCATTAGCCTTTCCTCCATCCGGGTTTCCATCGCATTGACCCTTGCACGCAGCCTCTCAAATGGCTTCAGAGCCTTCCGTATTGCTTCATCAATGGTGGGTTTGAACAAGTCCGTCCAAGCAGAAATTTGTTTATCCATCTGTTTCTGATTCTGCACCATTTTAGCAAAATTTTGGGGATTCATGTGATATTCTGGTGGTATAGGAGGCCTTGCTGCAGTGCCAGAGCTTTTGGCAGTAGCTCTCATTGTTTGTGAAGTCTTCGGATCAAACACCGCAAGTGGCATCTCTGTGCCTGATGGAGTGTCGGTCGCCTCGGAGTTGGTTGTGGTTGGCTCCTCAAAGATCTGAGGCTTATGAATCCTCATGTCAAACTTAGTGTCATCCTTTGATTTGTCAATATTTTGCGTGGATGACGCTGTCACTTGCTCATCAATATCGTCCAATATCGGTACCTTTGCATGCCTGCATAACTCAGTAACCAGACACGGGAATGGCAAAGAAGAAGTAGTTTTTATGGCCCTGGTCCGCATCTCGTCTGCAATTATCATTCCGAAGTTGATGACGTACCCGGCTATCAAACTTTCCACAAGGATGGATCTTCCCTCACCCAAATTAGCGTCTCCACCTATTGGAAATAGCCTGTACCGCACAACAGCCCACCAAAACTTTGCTACGAAGCTTAGTGATTGCTTCGATATCCGTCCCCTCTGAGTTAGCCAAGATGGTGAGCCATCAGTCAATCTCTGTGCTAACCATGGTCTCTGCGAGTATGTGTTGGCAATCTTGTCATGAAACTTCGGCATATCAGGTGGAGGAATGTATTCAGGGCCGAAGAGGACTCTGTTAATGGTCTCTCGGGAGATGTTTACTTGTTTACCCCAAACCAAAACCCTGTCCTGCCTTGGTGCTGATTTAACCCCTTTTCCTTTCTCACATCTACTCTCCAACAGTGCCAAATAGTTGGCATAGAATTTCCGGACTAGTTCTGGATAATAGAATCCCGGAGGTGAGCTCATCCACTCAAGGTGGTACCTCTGAAACTGTGTCTGAAGAACTGGGTATTCTGGCAGATCTGTGGTAATAATTTGCACTTCTTCAGCTATCAGTCTTTTGTGGCTCCTCGACATTATTTTGGTAAGACCGTCAAGATAGTGCTTTCGAGCACCCTCAAATGCCCACTGGATTGATTCTCTATCCATGGGTTCCCTCCCTGCATTTTTGGTAGTTTCAGTACCACTTACATCCTCCGGACTGGGGATGAAGCTACCACTTTCTTCATATCCACTATCACTCCCCGACCTACTGCTAGATGACCCACTCTCCTCTTTAGACTGGGAGACTTGGGTGTTTCTTCATTTGGATAGCCTAGTCTGGTAAGCCGGGGCTTCAACTGCTTCTTCTTCGCTACTCGATTCATCTATTTGGGTCCGAGTGGTAGCGGTTCTTTCTTTCCTCTTTTGTGCTTGACCGCGAGGTAGTTGTTGTTTGGGGGCCATGTACCTGCACGGGAACAAGTTCGAACACATGAGAACGGGAAAACACTAAACTGTCGCCACTGTCTCGGAGTGACGGTTTGGGTGACGGTCAGTCACATGGGTGACGGACCGTCACACCGGCCGTCACTCTAAGACAGTGAACTGTTTATTATTAACGGCTTAACTGATGGTTCGTCATATGTGTGACGGGCCGTCATGCCAACCGTCAGGTTGAGACAGCGTGTTTTACTCTCTTTGAGGCATTTCCTCGAACACCTTGTGCTCTATTAGGGGTTTTCCCATTCTTTGTGGGATTTGGTTTCACAAAGTCACCACCCATCATGTATTTAATCCCATGGGTTACTCAAGACTTCACCCATGTCAAATTTACGATTTCAAACAACAACACCACTCATACCCAACAACATTTACATTATCATAATTTCACAAATATACAAACCCAACAATTTCCTCCGGTATTTCAACATAATGCTACTCAATAATTCCAACGAGGAAGAGTTTAGAATCATACCTTGATTTTGTTAGTGAGAAAAAAAACTTCTATTCCTTTAGGATTTACATGAACCGATGGACAACCCTATTCTTCGATGGGAAATTTTTGGTTCTTGCATTTTGGACGACTGGTGAAAAAGGGACGATGGGGATGTGGGATTAACTTGGGAAAGAGAGGATTTTGATTTTAATGGAGGGTTGGAGCTTGAGAGTAGAATATGAGTGGGAAGATGATGAAGATGATTTCAATATATTTAGGCGGGTTTAGGTGAGTAACGGGTCGGGTTGGTTTTGGGTCGGGGCACCAAAAATTTAATACTTTCCTGATGTGGTGGCCCAAGTGACGGTCCATCAACAACCTGGCGGCTCGTCACTTGGTGTGTCTTATATAAACATTGATCCCTTGTGAGTGCCTTGGTGACGGCCTGGAATGACGGTCCACCAAAGCTTTGACGGTCTGTCACTCTTACCGTCACCACCAAACAGTGGGGATAAATATTTGTCCGACTGTGATGGTTTGTGTGACGGTCCGTCATTCAGTTGACGACCCACCAACAGGAACCGTCACCCGTAGACAGAACATACTGTTACTTCCACCTTTTTGTACCTGTACACTCAACGCACAAATTAACCAATTCTAACAAATCAAATTTTCCTAAGATCATAATACAACCACAATTCATGGGTTGCCTCCCATACAGTGCCTGATTTAACATCGCGGCACGACGCGGGTGTCTTGATTACTCAGAATTCATCAAGAAACACCAGAGACAGAACATGTACCTCCTCCGGGAGGCCCAGATATTGCTTTACCCTCTGCCCATTGGCTTTGAACAACTCACCATCCGTATTTTCGAGTTCAACCACACCGGATGGAAACACTTGGTGTACTTTGAATGGTCCGGACCATTTGGATTTGAGTTTTCTGGGAAATAATTTGAACCTGGAGTTGAATAACAATACCAAGTCCCCAACGTTGAACTCCCTTTTCTCAATTTTTCTATCATGGTATAGCTTCATTCGTTCCTTGTAGAGAGCGGATCTCTCATATGCTCGCAATCGGAACTCGTCCATCTCATTCAATTGTTCCAACCTTAGTTCCACTGCATCTCTCCAACTGAGATTTAACTTTTTGAGCGCCCAAAGGGCTTTGTGTTCAAGTTCCACGAGCAAGTGACAAGCTTTACCAAAAACAAATTGGTAAGGAGACATACCTATTGGCGTTTTAAACGCTGTTCGGTACGCCCAGAGTGCGTCATCCAGCTTTCTTGCCCAATCTCGCTGGTTCACATTCACAGACTTTGCCAATATCTCTTTAATTTCACGGTTCGACACTTTAACTTGCCCACTTGTTTGGGGGTGATAAGGTGTGGCTACTTTGTGTTGCTTCACCCTATATTTTGCTAGAGCAGCCCAGAACACCTTATTGCAAAAATGTGACTCTCCATCACTTATGATTGTGCGAGGGGTGCCAAACCTAGCAAAGATGTTTCTTTTTAGAAAAGCCACCACACTTCTCCCTTCGTTATCGGCCAAAGCAACCGCCTCTACCCACTTTGAAACATAATCCACCGCTACCAAGATGTAACGGTTCCCATAAGAACTGTCAAAAGGGCCCATGAAATCTATCCCCCATACGTCGAACAACTCAACCTCCAAAATAGTGGACATGGGCAACTCTTGTCAGCGAGAGATTTCTCCTCTTCGTTGGCATTGATCACAGAACTTGGCAAATTCATATGAATCTTTCTGGATTGTCGGCCAATAATAACCACACTGTAAGATTTTTGGGCGGTTCAATTACCCGCATGATGCCCTCCAACTGGGGACGAATGACAAGCTTGCAAGATGCTTGTCATTTCCACTTCCGGTACACATCTCCTTACTATGTTGTCAGCACACAACCGGAATAAATACGGCTCATCCCAGAAAAACTTACTTGCATCATGGAGAAATGTTTTCCTCTGGTGGAAGTTCAAATCTTCTGGGATCATGTCACTCACCACATAATTTGCAAAATCAGCGTACCAAGGCACCATATCAACTGACGCGGCCATCACCTACTCATCCGGGAATGCATCATCAATCTCCGGTTCATCTACTACTTTCTCTTCCCTCTCAAGCATGGACAGATGATCCGCCACCTGGTTTTCACAACCTTTCCGATCTTTGACTTCCAAGTCAAATTCCTGCAACAATAGCACCCATCGGATTAGTCGAGGTTTTGCATCCTTCTTGGTCATTAAATACCTCAAGACTGCATGATCTGTGTGCACCACCACTTTTGTACCAAGTAAGTACGCTCTGAATTTCTCAAAAGTGTATACAACAGCCAGCAGCTCCTGTTCTGTCACTGTGTAGTTCTTTTGCGCCCCATTCAATGCTTTACTAGCATAATAAATGGGGTGAAAAAGTTTGTCTCGCTTCTATCCCAGAACAGCTCCAAGTGCAACACCACTTGCATCGCACATTACTTTGAACGGTTTGGACCAATCCGGGGCAATTATAATAGGAGCATCCACTAACTTTTCTTTCAGGCACTCAAACGCCCTCAAACACTCAGCATCAAATACAAACTAAGTCTCTTTTTCAAGCAACCTGCACAAAGGGTTAGCAATCTTAGAGAAATCTTTAATGAATCTTCGGTAGAAACTGGCATGACCAAGAAAGCTCCTCACACCCTTTACTGAGATGGGTGGAGGTAGTTTCTCGATGACTTCTATCTTGGCTCTATCCACCTCTAGACCTCTCATAGATATATGGTGCCCTAATACAATGCCTTCCTTCACCATGAAATGGAATTTCTCCCAATTCAGCACGAGGTTTGACTCTACACACCTTTGCAATGCTTGACCCAAATTAGTCAAGCAATGATCAAATGCATCACCCACTACCGAGAAGTCATCCATGAAGACTTCCAAAGTGTTCTCCACCATATCAGAAAAGATAGACATCATGCATCTTTGGAATGTTGCAGGAGTATTGCAAAGACCAAAGGGCATGCGTCTAAAAGTAAACGTACTTTAGGGACAGGTGAAAGTGGTTTTCTCCTGATCTTCTGGGGCGATAGATATTTGGTTGTACCCCAAATATCCATCCAAAAAGCAGTACCAACCCCTGCCAGCTAATCTATCTAGCATCTGATCCATAAAGGGCATGGGGAAATGATCACAGAGAGTCCAGGAGTTTAGCTTCCGGTAATCCATACAGACTCGCCACCCCGTGACAGGTCTTAATGGAATCAGCTCATTTTTTTCATTAGCTACCACAGTCATTCCTCCCTTCTTAGGAACACATTGCACTGGGCTTACCCATTTGCTATCAGAAATTGGGTAAACCACTCCAGCATCGAGCCATTTGATGATTTCTTTCTTCACCACCTCTTGCATTAGCGGATTCAATCTCCGCTGGTGCTCGGTGGTGGGAGTGCAATATTTTTCTAACTGTATCTTATGAGTACAAATACCTGGTGGAATGCCAATAATATCCGCAATGGTCCAGCCGATTGCTCTCTTGTGTCTCCTCAGTGTGGATAGTAAAGCTTCAAATTGTGATTCCACAAGGTCTGTCACAATGATTACAGGTAAGGTATATTTGTCACCTAAAAATGCATACTTCAGATGGCCTGGCAACTCTTTCAACTCTAATACCGGTGCTTCCTCAATAGAAGGCTTTGCAGGAGGTGTCGGTCTGTTCTTCAAGTCAAGATCTAATTTCTTTGGGGCGTAACAATATGACCCCATTCCAACCACAGCATTTACAATTACTACATAATCTTTGATGTCATCATCATCGAAGTTCATCATGACCGCTGCCAACTTACAGCAAGTCTCTCTTCAACAGAAACAATCACATCAAATTCGGTAACAACATCAATAGTCGAGATGACATTCATGTCCCTCGGTTGCCTCATTGACTTGCACACATTAAACTTCACTACTTCATCATTCAATCTGAAAGTCAACTCGTTGCTCTCCATATCTACTAATACTCTTCCGGTTGCCAAGAAGGGTCATCCCAAATTAATAGGGACTTCAAAGTCCACTTCGCAGTCCAAAATCACGAAGTCTGCCAGAAAGATGAACCTCCCCACCTTCACAAGCACATCGTACAAAATACCCACCGGCCGTTTAACCGATCTATCAGCCATCAACAGTCTCATAGTCGTCGGTTTGGGAGCTCCTAAGCCCAACTACCGGTAGATGGCTAACGGCATCAAGTTTATGCTAGCCCCCAAGTCACAAAGAGCTTTTGCAAAGTTAAATTCCCCTATGGTGCAAGGAATAGTGAACCCACCCGGGTCTTCTTTCTTTTGGACTAGCGACCTTGATGAAATGGCACTACAGTGGTGGAGGTTGTCTTCCGGATCAAAACTTACCGACCTCTTCTTTGTGATCAAGTCCTTCATGAACTTGGCATAACTGGGCATTTGTTCAAGCGCATCCACTAGAGGGATATTCACAGAGATTTGCTTGAGCATGGTGATAAACTTCTGGAATTTCCCGTCTTCCACCTTCTTTTTGATCCTCTGAGGGAAAGGAGGAGTCTTTGGCATTTGTTTTGGAAGTTTTTCAACTTCCTTGCTCTTCTCCGTGAGCAATTTAGAATCATCATCTACCAAAATGGGTTTTTTAACCTGAACACCCACACCCTCATCACTTACCTTTTCATCAACAATGAGCTCATCTTCGTCAATAACATCATCTTTTATGCTTTTGAATTATCGGATGTGCTTCCGGTAATGTATTACTGCTTCTAGTAGTGATCGCCATATAATTTCCATCATTTCTCGGGTTTTGAATGGTGTCACTCGGCAATGTACTAGTTTTCCTTTGATTTAGAGACACCGAGACTTGACTCATTTGTTGCTTTAGCTGCTTGATTGAGGTGGAATGAGAATCCACCAACTGGCTCATTGATGATAATTCAGATTTCATTTCCTTGACTCTGGAGTTAGTAGATTCCACCTTCAACAACATCTTGGCCATCATATTCTCTAATTTGGACGTCCTTGTCTCATTGCTAGCTCTTTCTCGATTACCAGGTGGTATGTATAACCCACCTCTATCAGTTTTATTTTTCCAGTTCCCCTGATCACGATCTATGTAGCCAGCTTTTTCATAGTAGTTGTCCTTCTGATAGTTCCGACCTTGGTTTCCCTGACCATTGGCCTGGAAACCCCCCAAATAATTAGCCTCCTCATCATATTCAAACTTTGCTGCTCTACCTTGGGAACCCACAACTTTCACTTTCTCCATATCTCCTGACAGCAAATGTTTTGTCAATAAATCCATTTGCGTTTTCAGATGGGCCATATCTTGATCCCGCTCTTCCTCCTTCCTATGCTGCTCTGCTGACATAACTATTGCATAAGTGCTAGCTTCTACCTCTGTATCCCGTGTATGCCAAGCCCGGTTGGTTTTGGTGAGCCGGTCCAAAATAGTTGTGGCCTCAATAAAAGTGAGACCCATAAAAGCTCCACCTGCTTCGTTATCCAGTGTCGGTTTGGTAGCCGAATTTCGTGCCCTATAGAATGTTTGCATTAGGAAATTTTCGGTCAACTGATGGTTCGGGCATTGTGTCAGCTTCTTCTTGAACCGCAACTAAGTCTCATGTAAAGCCTCATGAGGTTGTTGTCTAAAATTGCTAATTTCATCCCTCAACTGTATCATCCTGGAGGGAGGAAAGAACCTTTCTAGGAAAGCTCCTTTCAACTCTCCCCAGGTTGTGATAGAGTCGAGGGTTAGCTCTGTCAACCATAATGCTGCCTCATCAGACTGAGACAGCGGAAACAACCTGAGCCTGATCGCTGTCTAACTTACTCCAGGCAATTCGAATGACTTGCAGATACCCACAAAATTCATCAGGTGTCGGTTTGTATTATAACCAGCAACACCACGAAACAACCCTCTCAAGTTCAACAGCTGAATCATTGTGCTAGTAATGTTGAACTTAGCCCCGGGTGCTAGCGGAGGAAGAACAATGGAGCCCGTAGCGCCAACTCCATCCATGTCGATATCCTCACTATCATCCAGAGTATACTGCCTTGGCTGTTGTCGCCCTCTACCTCGCTGTTGTGGTCTCTGATCTGCGGGAGCATTATTGTTAATAATATCAGTCGGTCTGCCCTCACCCACTAAAACCTCATCATTCAAATCAACATCGTCCTCAATACCATCATCATTCAAATGTTGTTGGGCTTGCTGAGCTGCAGCGAGTCTTGCTGCCTCTTGTTGTTGTGCATTCATGGTTTGCCTTAGCGTTCTTACGAGCTCGGGGTCGTAGGGTAATATTAGTTCACCCGAGCGTCGGGTACTTGGCATGCACAACTCTGTACCCTGTAACAAACAAAAACAACAAATAAAAGTAAAAACAGGAAATATGACTAAGAGTCAAATAAACACACCAGACTTAATAAACAACCGTATTCCCCGGCAACGGCGCCAAAATTTGATACGCCCAAATTACGACTCCAATTATGAAGCGTAAGCGATCGTCGTCAAATATAGAACCCAACCAAGGTTGGGGTCGATCCCACAGGGAATAAAGTGTAAATTAAGTCGTTAGTAATTTAGTTGACTAGTAATCGATAGTTTCCGGTAATTTGGGGGGGAGGGTTTAAATGTCAAGTTCGCACAAGTTAACTAACAAGCAGCAAATTTTCAAGAGTTTACAATCAATGTGAGAATGAACTAGGGAAGTGTTCACCATGGCATCGTAATAATTTCGAATTAAAGCTTAACCGAGTTCTTTCTATATGTATATCACGATGTGATTGAATTAATGGTATCATCTAAACGTTTCTCAACAAAATAGAAAAAAATCCTTTTCAATTCTCTCGAACTTGAAAAGGTGAAATTTCTTATTTCAATTCTAAACATCAAGTAGATTAATCTAGTTACAGCATTAATCATAAGATGAGAGTTGGTAGTCTCGAATCCTCGTAGTTAATCAAATTTCCAGGTTTTAATCTCTTTGTTCAAGCAAATCAAACCTAGGTATGTTCTAATGTTTGCAACCATTAGAAAACGTAAATAACGAATGATTAACCACGTGACAACATATAAATTGAACCCAATGCTACCCGGAATCTACGTTGTTACTCTTGCCATGGATCTCACAACCCTAGTTGTAGGGAGTTTAGACACTCATGCTAGCAAAACGAAGTAAATAAATAATAGTATTCATATGAGAAGAACGAATTCTTACAATAGAAAATTAGTACTTTACTTTGAACTTCGTAGAATTCCAGCACCAATGGTGAAAATCCCAAGAACAATGGAAGAAGAGGAAGAAAAACGAGTTTGTGTCGTGTTTTCTCCTCTCAAAACTCATTCAAAGCGTCTCACAAAGTATTAGTTAATGAATAATTAAAATAACCATAACACTGGGTATTTATAGCAATCCAGGAAATGAAGTCCAAAAATAGAATTTTCGGAGTCCCGCTTCGCGTTGACGGGTCACCTGACGGACCGTCACCCATGAGACTGGACGTCACTCCAAGCCGTCGCCACTATCCAGTGCATGATCTCCATTAGCTCTAACTTGATGGCTTAGCTGACGGTCAGTCACAGGTGTGATGGCCCATCACGCCAACCGTCACCCATAACCAGTGCATGATCTCCATTAGCTCTAATTTGACGGCTTGGCTGACGGTCAGTCAAGGGTGTGACGGGCCATCACGCCAATCGTCGCCACTATCCAGTGCCTCCTTTAGCTGCTGCCAGGTTTGGTGGCTCCCCTGACGATCAGTCACCTGTGTGATGAGCCGTCAGGCCCTCCGTCAAGCCTAACCAGTGTTACTTAGCTTTGAGTATTTTTCACTTCCTTTCTATCCTTGTCTCCATTTCCTGCAAATACAACATAAATACATCAAAAACCACAAAAGGTTGCTCAAAAACTTGCGAGTATTCTTAGTTAAAGGCATCAAATGTGCCGTAGAATACCGGCACATTAGTACCTGAAGGCTCAAACAGTTGTGGTTACTGAGCCTTCATATCTCTCTTGGTCTCCCAAGTAGCCTCCTTAACCGGATGGTGCCTCCACTGAACTTTCACATCCGGAATCTCCCTGGATCTCAACCTCCTGACATCTCTGGCATAAATAGCTACCGGCTCCTCAACAAAGGCTAAACTCTCATCCAACTGAACTGTATCCCACTGCAACACATGAGACTCATCTAGGACATACCGTTGCAAAATAGATACATGGAAAACCGAGTGCATAGCAGAAAACATCAGAGGCAAAGCTAACTGATAGGCAATACTACCAACCCTTGATGAATCTCAAATGGCCCAATGTACCTGGGGCTAAGCCTTTCCCACCTACTAATCCTCATCACGCCCTTCATGGGCGATACACGGAGGAACACCAAGTCACCAACACTAAACTCTAAGGCACGAAGTTGATAATCAGCGTAGCTCTTCTGCCTACTCTGGGCTGCCCAAAGTCTATCCTGAATCACTCGGACTCTGTTTATGGAATCACAAAGAAAATCTGTACTACGTGGCCTAGACTCCAAACAATTAAACGAACCAACTGACAATTTGTAATGCCTACCATACAAGGCCTCAAAATATGCCATGCTAATGCTTGAATGAAAGCTATTATTACAAGCAAACTCGGCCAAAGGTACAAACTGATCCCAAGAACCTCTAAAGTCAAGAACACATGCCCGAAGCATGTCCTCTAGGACCTGAATAGTCATCTCGAACTTGCCATTTGTTTGAGGGTGGAATGCGGTACTAAGTTGAACCTCTGTACCCAAATCTCGCTGAATAGCCTTCCACAAATAAGATGTGAACTGAGTGTCGTGGTCTGAAATAATAGAAGCTGGGACCCCATGTAACTGAATAATCTCACGAAGGTAAATCTGAGCTAACGTCTCTGCACTGTAAGTAGTTTGCATTGGCAAAAAGTGCGCCGACTTAGTCAGCCAATCAAAAAACACCCAAATAGAATCAAAACCTCTCGAAGTACGTGGAAATTTGACTATAAAGTGCATATTGATCCTTTCCCACTTCCACTCAGGAATGAAAAGTCGCTGCATCAAACAACCAGGTCTTATGTGCTCAAACTTCACCTTCTGACAGTTCAAGCACCAAGATACAAACTCTGCTATGTCCCGCTTCATACCGCTCCACCAATAATGCTGTCGCAAATCTCTGTACATCTTTGCTATGCCAGGATGGATGGAATACCTAGAACAATATGGGATGGGTGGAATACCTAGAATAATGTGATGCATGGAGAATAAACTGAATCAATTACCCAACTCTCAGAACACAAAAACGACTGTCAAACTCAGAACCCTATCTGAATCTAGAGTAGCCCGGGTGGCCTCACCCTGAACATGTGGTTTAATTTGATACAACGCGCAAAACCTTACCAGTGATGTGCCGCCATTTTATGGCACTTTCGACTCCTTTTAACTAAGAACAATCGTACGTTTTCAAGCAACCGTCGTCGTTTTTGATGTTTTTATGTTATATTTGTAGGAATGGGAGACAAACACGGAAACGGAAGGAAATACGAGCAAAAAGACATTCTGGATAAGAGTGACGGCCTGAGTGACGGTCCGTCACACATGTGATGGTCCGTCACACATGTGACGATCCGTCACAGAGACCGTCAAGTGTGGCAGGCCACTGCCTAGGGGTGACGGCCGCCATGACGGTCCGTCACCCCAAGCCATCAAGTTGAGACAGTCCGCGACGCGGAATCCAAGCATTTTTGGGTTTACTTCCTGGACTCCTATAAATACCCTATGTTAGGTTTATTTTAAGGAGGCACTTACCAATACATTACCCAATAGTTTTAGGAGTTTTTGAGCGATTTTTGAGAGAGGAAACACGCTACACACGTTTTCCTCCTCCTTGAATCTTGTTCTTGAGTTGTTCTTGGGATCTTGGTTTTTCTTGTTCTTGGATATTTGAAGATTGTTTTCATTATATTGTAAGAATCTCTTCTCCTTATTATGAATATGACTTTCTTCTCTTCTTCTTCTAGCATGATTAACTAAACTCCCACAACTAGGGTTGTGGGAGCCATGGCTAAAGTAGCGGTATAGATTCCGGGCAGCGACGGGTTCAATATATATGTTGTCACGTTGTTAATCATTCATTATTTAATGTTTTCTAGTGGTTGCAAATATTAGAACATGCCTAGGTTTAAATTTGCTTGAGTAAAGAGATTAAAACCAGGAAACTTGATTAACGACAAGGATTCGAGACTACCAACTCTCGTCTTATGATTAATGCTGTAACTAGATTAATCTACTTGATATTTAGGATTGAAATCTAAAAGCACACCTTTTCAAGTTCGAGAGAATTGAAAAGTAAATTCGTCTATTTGGTTGAGAAACGTTTAGATGATACCATTAATTCAATCACAACGTGACACACCTATAGAAAGAACCCGGTTAAGCTTAGAATCGACATTGTTACCATCGCCATGGTGAACACTTCCCTAGTTCTCTCTCATCTTGATTTTCACTCATACATTATTGTTCGTTTTGTTTACACATTGTTCACACAAACCCCCCCCCCTTTATTTACCGGAAAATATCGACCATTAGTCATCTAATTCACTAAAGACTTAACTTTCACCATATTCTCTGTGGGATCGACCCCAACCTTTGTTGGGTTCTATATTTGACAACGATCGCTTACGCTTCTTAATTGGAGTGGTACTTTGAGCGTTATCAAATTTTGGCGCCATTGCCGGGGAATACGGTTGATTATTAAGTCCGGTGTGTTTATTTGACTCTTAGTCATACTTTCCTGCTTTTACGTTTATTTGTTGTTTTTGTTTTTGACAGGGTACAGAGTTGTGCATGCCAGGTACCCGGCGCTCGGGTGAATTAACATTACCTTACGAACCCGAGCTTGCTAGAACGTTAAGGCGGAATATGGCCGCACAACAAGAGGCAGCAAGGCTCGCTGCAGAACTACAGGCCCAACACAATCTGAATGCTGGTGGTCTGCAGGACGATGTTATGCTGAATTATGAGGATATTGACTTGGATGGAGTTGGCGTTATGGGAGCCATTGCTCTTCCACCGCTAGCGCCCGGAGCCAAGTTCAACATCACTAGCACGATGATCCAGCTGTTGAACTTGAGAGGAGTGTTCCGTGGTGCCGCTGGTGATGATCCAAACCAGCACCTGATGAATTTCATGGGCATCTGCAAGTCGTTCGAGTTGCCTGGAGTAAGTCAGACGGCAATCAGGCTCAGGTTGTTTCCGTTGTCTCTGTTTGATGAGGCAGCATTGTGGTTGACAGAGCTGACCCCCGACTCTATCACAACTTGGGGAGAGTTGAAAGGAGCTTTCCTAGAAAGGTTCTTTCCTCCCTCTAGGATGATACAGTTGAGGGATGAAATCAGTAATTTCAGATAACAAACCCACGAAGCTTTACATGAAACTTGGTTGCGGTTCAAGAAGAAGCTGACACAATGCCCGAACCATCAGTTGACCGACAACTTCTTGATGCAGATGTTCTACAGGGCACTGAATTCGGCTACCAAGCCGACGTTAGACAACGCAGCAGGTGGTGCATTCATGGGCCTCACTTTTGTTGAGACCACAACTACTTTGGACAGGCTCACTAAAACCAACAGGGCCTGGCATACACGGGATACAGAGGTAGCAGCTAGCACTTATGCAGTTGGTATATCAGCTGAGCAGCGCAAAAAAGAGGAGGAGCGCGACCAAGACATGGCGCATCTGAAAACGCAGTTGGACCTATTGACAAAGCACTTATTTTCGGGAGGCGTAGAGAAGGTGAAAGCTGTTGGTTCCCAAGGTAGAGCAGCAGAGTTGGAAACTGATGAGGAGGCTAATTACTTAGGGGGTTTTCAGGCCAATGGCCAAGGAAACCAAGGTCGGACCTATCAGAA